>PVKU01001874.1:240908-264235 GCA_004027475.1 Anoura caudifer | reverse complement strand
TAAAATTTAATTAAAAAATAGTCATGGGGATAAAAAGCACAGCATAGGGAATTTAATCAATAATATTGTAGTAACTACAGATAGTGCTAGGTTGGTACTTGAAATATTGGGGGATCACTTTTTAATGTATATGATTGTCTAACCACCATGCTGTACACTTGAAATAATGTTGAATGTCAACTGTAATTGAAAAAAAAAATTTACAATTGTTCAGTTATAGTTGTCCTGCCTTTTTCCCCATTGCTCAACCCTATACCACCCCCACCCACTCCCACAGTAAGTCCCCCACATTGTCCTTGTCAGTGAATCCTCTATTTGTGTTCCTTTGTTTCCCCTTCCTCTTCTTTCCCCCATTATCTCCTTACCCTCTCCCCTTTGATCACTGTCTGTTTGTTCTTAATTTCCAAGTTTCTGGTACTATTTTGCTCATTTGTTTGTTTTGTTGATTAGGCTCCACTTATAGGTTCCACTTAAAGACATATGGTATTTGTCTTTCACTGCCTGGCTTTTTTCACTTAGCTTAATGTTCTCCAGTTCCATCCATGCTATCATGAAGGGTAGGAGTTCCTTCTGTCTGCTGTGTAGTATTCCATTGTGTAAATGTACCATGGTTTTTTGATCCACTCATTTACCGATTGGTACTTAGGCTGTTTCCAGCTCTTGGCTATTGTAAAGAATGCTACTGTGGACATTGGGGTGCATGGGTTCTTTTGAATTGCTGTTTCAGGATGCTTAGGGTATAGTCCCAGTACTGGGATTGCTGGATTGAAACACAGTTCATTTTTAGTTTTCTGAGGAAATTCCATAAGGTTTCCACAGTGGCTGCACCAGTCTGCATTCCCAAGAACAGTGCACTGAGGTTCCCTTTTCTCCACATCCTCTCCAGCAGTTATTTGTTGATTTGTTTACTTTGGCTACTGTGACTGGTGTGAAGTGGCATCTCATTGTGGTTTCAATTTGCATCTCTTTAATGGCTAGTGATGTTGAGAATTTTTCATAGATCTATGGGCCCTCAGTCCTCCTTGGAGAAGAGTTTGTTCAGGTCCTTTACCCATTTTTAATTGGATTGCTTGTCTTCCTGGTGTGGAGTCATGTGAGTTCTTTATATATTTTGGACATCAAACCTTTATCCTAGGCAAATATGTTTTCCCATACAGTTGGTTCCCTTTATTTTGTTGATGTTTTCTTTAGCCACGCAGAAGCTTTTTAGTTTGATGTAGTCCATTTGTTTATTCTTTCTTTTATATCCCTTGCCGTAGGGGATGTATTGGTGAAAATATTGCTGTGTGGAATATCTGAAATTATCCTGCCTATGTTTTCCTCTAGGATTTTTATGATGTCAGGACTTATACCTAAGTTTCTTATCCATCTTGAGTTTTTTTTGAATCATGTAAGTTGTTGGTCTAGTTTCATTTTTTTCATGTACTTGTCCAAATCTCCCAATACCATTTGTGGAAGAGGCAATTTTTACTCATTTTATGCTTCTTCCCCCTTTGTCAAATATTAAGAGACCATATTCACATGGGTTTATTTTGGGGCTCTCTATTCTGTTCCATTTTTGTATGTGTCTGTTCTTATACCAGTACGAGGCTATTTTGTTTACAGTGGCCTTGTAATGTAGTTTGATATCAGGTATTGCGATCCCTCCTACTTTGTTGTTTTTTTGTTCTTTCTCAAATTTGCTGAAGCTATTCAGGGTCATTTATGACTCCATACAAATTTTTGAAATGATTGTTCTAGATCTATGAAATATGTCATTGGTATTTTCATAAGGATTGCATTGAAGCTATAGATTGCTTCAGGTAGTATGGACATTTTGATGATGTTAATTCTTCCAATCCATGAACACGGTATATGCTTCCATTTATTTGTGTCTTCCTTAATTTCTTTCTTCAGTGTTTTGTAGTTCCTGAGTTAAGGTCTGTTACTTCCTCCATTAAGTTTATTCCTAAGTATTTTATTTTTCTTGTTGCTGTAGTAAAAGGGATTTTTTCCTAATTTCTGTTTATGATATTTCATTGTTGGTGTACAAAAATGCCTTCTATTTCTGAATGTTGATTTCGTATCCAGCCCTTTTGCCACATTCATTCATTACGTTGAGTAGTTTTTTGGTGGAGCCTATAGAGTTTTCTATGTACACTATTATGTCATCTGCAAGCAGTGACAGTTTTGCTTCCTCCTTTCCATTTTGGATGCCTTTTATTTCTTCTTCTAGTCTGATTGCTGTGTCTAGAATTTCCAATAGTATGTTGATAAAAGTGAAAGTGGACACCCTTGTCTTGTTTCTGATCTTAGTGGAAAAGCTTTTAGTTTTTGACCGTTGAATATAATGATGTTGGCTGTAGGTTTCTCATATATGGCCTTTATTGTGTTGAGGTGTGCTCTCTCTATTCCTACTTTGCTGGGTGTGTTTATCATGAATAGGTGCTGTACTTTATCAAATGCTTTTTCAGCATCTATTGATATGATCATGAGGTTTCCGTCTTTCATATTGTTTATGTGGTATATTACATTTATTGATTTATGGGTATTGTACCATCCTTGCATCCCTGGGATGAATCCCATTTGATCATGGTGTATGATCTTTTTAATGCATTGCTGGATCCAGTTTGCCAGTATGTGGTTGAGCATCTATGTTCATCAGTGATATTGGCCTGTAGTATTCTTTTTTTGTTGTTTCTTTATCTGGTTTTTGAATGAGGATGATACTGGCCTCATAAAAAGAGTTTGAAAGTCTTTCCTCTTCTTGCATTTTTTGGAATAGTTTAAGAAGAATCAGGGTTAGCTGTTTTCTAAATGTTTGGTAAAATTCTCCTGTGCATCTGTCTGGTCCAGGGCTTTTGTGTGTCGAGAGCTTTTTTTTATTATTGCTTCAATTCCAGTAGCTGATGTTGGTGTTTCAGGCTTTCTGCTTCTTCTCGACTCAGTTTGGAGGATTCTATGTTTCTAGAAATTTGTCCGTTTCACCCAGATTTTCAAATTTCTTGGCCTATAATTCAAGTAATTTGTTCATAGTAATTTTATACAACCCTTTGTATTTCTGTGGTATCAGTTGTAATTTTGCCTCTTTTGTTTGGGTCCTCTCCCGTTTTTTCTTGATGAGTGTGGTTAAAGGTTTGTCGATTTTTTTCATCTTTTCAAAGAACCAGCTCTCAGATTTATTGATATTTGGATTGTTATTTCAGTCTGTATGTCATTTGGTTCTGCTCTGATTTTGATTATTCCTTCCTTCTACTCTCTCTGGGTTTTGTTTGTTGTTCCTCTAGTTTTTGTAGATGTAGGGTTAGGTCCTTTATTTGAAATTTTTCTATCTTTTCCAGTTAGTCTGTATTTTTGTGAACTTCCCTCTCAGGACTTTGCTGTGTCCCATAGGTTTTGGGTTGTTCTGTGTTCATTTTATTTTGTTTCCAGAAACTTTTTGATTTCTTTCATTTTCTCATTATTAACCCATTCATCCTTTAATAACATAGTATTCGGTCTGCGTGTATTTGACTGATTTTGAGTTTTTTCCTTGAGGTTGGTTTCTAGCCCTTGTGATCCAAGAAAATGCTTGATATGATATGAATTTTTTGAGGCTTGTTTTGTGTCCTGTCATGTGGTCTATCTTTGAAAATAGATAGGTCCATGTGTATTTGAAAAGAATGTATATTTTGCTTCTTTGGGTGAAAGGTTCGTTATATATCAGTTAAGCCCATTTGATCTAGCCTGTTGTTCAGTGCCACAATGTCCTTGCTGATTCTTTGTTTGGAAGATCTGTCCATTGTTGACAGTGGGGTGTTAAAATCCCTAATATAAGTGTGTTGCTGTCCATATCTTTCTTGATGTCCCTCAAGATTTTCTTTATATATTTGGGTGCTCCTATATTGGGTGAATATATGTTTACAATGTTTATAGCTTCCTGATGGATTCTTCCCTTTAGAATTATAAATGGCCTTCTTTGTCTCTTTTTATGGCCTTTCTTTTGTCTGATATAAGTATTGCTATGCCAACTTTTTTTTTCCTGTCCATTTGCTTGGAATATTTTTTCCCAACCCTTCACTTTCAGTCTGTATAGGTCTTTTGTTCTGAGGTGGGTCTCTTGTAGGCAGTATATGTACAAGTCATGTTTTCTTATCTATTTAGCTACCGTATGTCTTTTGATTAGAGCTTTTAATCCATTTACATTTAAGGTTACTACTGAAAGGTACTTATTCATTCCCATTTTTCCTTTTGTACCTGTGTTTCTCTCTCTCTCACTCTATGCCTTCATTTCTTAGAGCAGTCTCTTTAGCATGTCTTGAAGTGATGTTTTCATGGAGAATTCTTTTAACCTTCTTAGTCTGGAAGACTCCTTATTTCACCTTCCATTTTTATTTATTTATATATTTATTTAAATTTTTATTTATTTTTTTTAAAGACTTTATTTCTTTTTAGAGAGAGGGGAAGAGAGGGAGAGAATTATCTATGTGTGGTTGCCTGTTGCACACCTGCTACTGTGGACCCTGCCTGCAACCCAGGCATGTGCCTGACTGGGAACCCGACTGATGACCCTTTGGTTTGCAGCCCACACTCAGTCCACTGAGCTACACCAGCCAGGGCTCACCTGTTTTAAATGACAGCCTTGCTGTGCAGAGTAGTCTTGGTTGCAGGCCTTTGATTTTCGTTACTTGGAATATTTCTTGCCATTCCCTTCTGACTTGTAGTGTTTCTGTTGAGAAATCAGCTGCTAGCTTTATCAGGGCTCCCTTGTATGTTACTAGCTCTTCCTCCCTTGATGCTTTTAATATTCTTTCTTTGTTTTTAAAATTTGTCATTTTGGAATAGATCTCTTTGGGTCATCTTAATTGGGACCCTCTGTGCCTCTTGAACTTGCATGGCTTTCCCCTCTCCAGGTTAGGAAAGTTCTCTTTCATTTTTTGCAAACAGGTATTCTATCCCTTGCTTCATTTCTTCGCCATCTGGTATTCCAATGATTTGAATGTTGTTATGTTGCGTATCGTTCTGAAGTTCCCTTAAGCTATCCTAATACTTTTTGAGTCTTTTTTCATGTTGGTGCTCTTCCTAGGTATTTCTTTCTCCCTTCTCTTCTGGCTCACTAATTCTCTGCTTCATCCAGCCTGATTGTAATTCCTCCCAGTGTATTTTTTTTAATTTCAGATATTATATTCTTCCTTTCTTTCTGGTTCTCATTTTCAGTTTCCTTTTTCATGCTGTTGTAGTTCCCACTCATTGAGTTCCTTGAGCATCCTTATAACCATTTTTTTTAATTCTATGTCTGATAGCTTGCTTGCCTCATCTAGCTCTTTTACTGGGGATTCTTCCATTCCTTTCAATTGGGGGTTCTTTCTTTGTCTCCCCATTTTAGGTTACTCTTTTGGTTTGTTTCTGTGTCTCAGGGTACTCTGCTTTGCCTTATTCATGGGGCAAACTTCTGTGGCATGAGTTCTGTGGGACTCAATGGTGTAGTCTCTTTGATTTCCTTCTCTGGATGCTCTAGGGTTGTTCTTTCTTCTGTTTGTGTCAGCTTTCTTATTGTACTTGGGTTTTACTTGTTGGTGGGTTCTCCCCTCCAGGGGGCTTACTGGTAGTCACTACTCCCATCTTGTCTTGCATGCTATTGTACAGGTGTTTGTTAACAAAGCACTATTACCAAACAACTGAATCTATGCCAACAAAAAGAACCCCCTACCACATCAGCAATATCAACTGCAATTGAACAAAGATTAATAAAGGTGAAGAGAGATTATGGATATTATAAGCTATGACAAAGGGAATATGAGATGACTACAAAAAGGGAAAATGTTATTGAGTGGTAAAAGGGAGGAGATTTGATAAAACAGGTATAGAATCCAAGCAAAGAAAGGGAAAGAACAAAATTTAAAATGTATGTAAAACATGAAAGGGTGATGGAAACAATAGGGTATGAAAAGGGAAGAGTATACTAGGAGGTTTGATGTAAAGTTGGAAATGCATTAGACTAATGCAATCAAAATTGCAGAAAAATCACATCAGGGTGGATAGCATAGACAACTGACTAAGTTTAATAAAGGTGGAATGGGAATAAGAATACTGTACAGAAGTAAAAAGCGAATATAAAATATCTACCATAAAGAAAAATGATTTTGAGAGGATATGGGAAGCAAACTAATAAGAGTAAGGAGGAAAGCCCTGGTTGGGAGAGGGGGGAAAGTGAAATAAAAGTCCTCACTCATCTCATTGGGGGCAGGGGGAAGGTGAAATGGAATAAGACAAGGAAAGAGTATTCTATGGGATTTAAAGTGCAAACAAATAGTGAACAAATAGGAGTTCCGTTGGAGAAGTACATCAATAACAATGGTACTTCACCCAACTATCCACTGTTTATAAAAGGAGGGAAAGAAATAAGACTCTTATGAGAGTGGAAAAAGAATGTGAGCTGACTTAAGAAAGAAGAACACTTATGCTAGTTTAGATGGAGGAGAAATAGTGAGTTAAGGAATAGGAACATGATGTAGTGTGAGAGAAAATAAAGTTAACAACAACAGTAATAAACTAAGGAAGATTGTGAAATGCATGAAGACCAGGGAAGGGTGCTGTGTGGGATTTTAAATAACAATAATATGATAAAAAATATATATAATCTGAATAAAAAATAAAAAGTAGAAGACCAAGAGTAGTGACTTGGAATACAATTGAAGTGAAAGCAGAAAAATGAAAATGCATTATGAAAGGGGAAAAAACAAACAAACTAAAAAACATGAAAATAAGAGAAAAAAACATGCAAGTTCTGATGAAGAGCAAGGTGAAATTTGTCTGAGCTGTTGATGTTCGCCTTCTGACTTCTTCCTGGATCAATCTCTGGTTTTCTTTCAGCTCCAGGTCTTACTGTCTTACTCTTGAAAAAAATAAAATAAGATAATTTTTTTTTAAAAAAAGCTCCCTGTTTTGCAGGTCTTCCCAGTTCCTGCATGCAGTGGGGGGTTGGGGTCTGTTTTCCCTTTCCAAATGTTTCACAAGGACGTGGGCTCAGCCTGGGCCTCAATAATCACAGGTGCCCAGTTTCCAGCCCACACCCTCAGAGCACTCTGCTGCCTGCACTCTCTACTCTGCACAGCTGTGCTGAGCTAGTGCCAGTAAACCACTTTGCTTTGCATCCCTTTGATCAATCCATGAGGTGCACTGAGTGGGAGCAAGTCACCCTACAATAATTCTTCCTTATTGGCCCAGCAGCTTTGCACACAAGGTGCCTGCCCACTGTGCCACAGTTCCCCTTTTGAAAAAAGTCTCTCTTGCAGCAGCTGCTGCTCTGAGCCACTGCCCACCTTTCCACACAATCCAGCTCTCTGGCAAGTCCAGAGTCTCAGTCATGGCCACTCAGGGCCCACCTCTTGTCCCACCTCTTGTCCCAGCTCCAGGTGCCACCAGGATCACCCCAACTCTCTGGCATTTTCCTGGCTGGCTATAGCTGCCCCAGCTTGGGTGCACCTCCAGTTGTGTGTGTACTTTCTGCCTATTTTTCCCCAGGTGACTTTATGCAATCAAGTCTCTCCTGACATGGGTCTGGGATTTCCCTGCTGTCACTAACGCAGCTCTCCTCTGATGTTGTCCCCACCACAGCCCTAGTTTCGGTTCCACACCTAGGACTTTCCCTGTCCGCCTATAAAACTTCCTTACTGCCCATTTTGAAGCATCTTCTGCACACTTTGCCTTACAAACTTCATATCAGCTAAGATTCTCTTGGCTGTTTACTTTGTTTCTTAGAAGATCAGCTAAGTGTCCCAGTTGAGTGCATGAGCAAGTGGACTCAGCTCCCACCTACTTTGCCACCATCCTCTCTCCCTGAGTTCTTCTTCTTTCTGTTCTAGTTGAATGTTTATTTCTTCCTTATGTACCAAAGCATTGATTTGAATCCTGGCTTCCTTTTCTTCACTGTTGGTTCCCTGTAGATTTTTCATTATTTCACTTAACCTTCATTTTTTCCTTTATGTTATTGCCCTAGTCAATGAGTTCTTTGAGCATCCTGATCACCAGTGTTTTGAACTCTGCATGCGATAGGTTGGCTATCTCCCCGTAGCTTAGTTCTTTTTCTGGGATTTTGTTCTTTTCTTTTATTTGGGCCATATTTCTTTGTCTCCTCAAATTGGCAGCCTCCCTGTGTTTATTTCTGTGTATTAAGTAGACCTGCTTTGACTCCCTGTAAAAGGCACCTGTCTGGATAAATGTGGCTTCTTTAAATTCTTGGTTGTTAGACTTCCATATAGTTTGATTTTTCTGACAGTTCTGGTTGTTATTTGTTTTGCAATTTAGTTGTAATTCTTTTTGTGGTTGTGCAAGGAGGTGAAGCATGTCTACCTATACCTCCATCTTGACTGTAAATCAAAATGATCCTTTCTAAGAATGTTTTTCAGCAGTACCATTCAGTATGAGCAAAATGGAGATTTTTTTTACTTTCCACTATAAACTGAAATGTAATAAAATTGTCTTTACTTTCTTTTTATAGAAAAGTTGCTAGGTACAGAAATCTTTATTGAAGAACCTGATCAGATATTTAAGGATGGCTTTTATTATATAAATTTTCTAAACAACTAAAAATGAGGGAAATCTTATCTAATTTTATAGACATAACTTTGATTTTATTATTGTACAAGACTCATATGAAAAGGGAAAAATTATAAACTAATTTTACTTATAAATATGTATGCAAGCATTTCTTTAAAATTTTTTTCAATTACAGTTTATGTATATTATTTTTTTGTATTAGTTTTCAGTGTACAGCACAGTGGTTAGACAATCATATACTTTACAAAGTGATCCCCCTGATGTTTGCAGTACCCAACTGGCACCACATATAGTTATTACAATATTATTGACTCTATTTCTTATTCTGCACTTTACATCCCCATGACTGTTTTGTAACTTCTCAGTCACTTCACTTTTTTCACCCAGTCTCCCAACCCCCTTCTCTTGTACGTAAACATTTCAAATAAAAAGCAGGAGACCAAAAAATACAAGAAAAAGAAAAAAAGGTAGGCTGATTTCAGGGAAGTGATCTAATTTAGGAAGATACTGGTATTATTCAACTCCCATTACAGGAGATACATTTTCTGTTCATTGAATATTAAATAAGCAGTTGACACCCGGCTGAAGATTAGGCCCAGATTTACAAATTGAGGCTCATCTTTCTCCAAAGATTTCAATACTAGGTAGGTAGTGCCGGTGCCTGGTCTGCATTTGAATTACCCCTTGCAGTATTAGTGATTGAATTGAGCCAAATGGAAATTAAATTCCTTGAGACCACTATGGTGAAATACCAAGTTTCTAATCATTTACAGTCATTTTTAGTTTTTTACTATCTTTTATTGATTATGCTATTAGTTGTCCCATTTCCCCCTTTTATTCCCCTCTGCCCTGTGCACCCCCTCCCACCCACATTCCTCCCATTTAGTTCATGCCCATGGGTCATATATATAAGTTCTTTGGCTTCTCCATTTCCTATACTATTCTTAACCTCCCCCTGTCTATCTTCTATTTACCATTTATGCTACTTATTCTCTGTAACTTTCCCCCCTCTCCTCCTCCCACTCCCCTGTTGATAGCCCTCCATGTGATCTCCATTTCTGTGATTCTGTTCCTGTTCTAGCTGTTTGCTTAGTTTGTTTTTTGTTTTGGGGGTTTTTAGGTTCAGTTGATGATAGTTGTGATTTTCTTGCCAATTTACCGTTCATAGTTTTGATCTTTTTCTTAGATAAGTCCCTTTAACATTTCCTATGATAAGGGCTTGGTGATGATGAACTCCTTTAACTTGCCCTTATCTGAGAAGCACTTTATCTGCCCTTCCATTCTAAATGATAGCTTTGTTGGATAGAGCAATCTTGGATGTAGGTCCTTGCCTTTCATGACTTCAAATACTTCTTTCTAGCCCCTTTTTGCCTGCAAGGTTTCTTTTGAGAAATCAGCTGACAGTCTTATGGGCACTCCTTTGTAGGTAACTGTCTTTTTTCTCTTGCTGCTTCCAAGATTCTCTCCTTATCTTTAATCTTGGCTAATATAATTATGATATGCCTTGGTGTGTTCCTCCTTGGTTCCAACTTCTTTGGTACTTTAAGAGCTTCCTGGACTTACTGGAAGTCTATTTCCTTCACCAGTTTGGGGAAGTTTTCCTTCATTATTTGTTCAAGTAAGTTTTCAATTTCTTGCTCTCCTCTTTTCCTTCTGGTACCCCTATTATTCAGATGTTGTCACACTTACAGATGTCCTGGAGGTTCCTAAGCCCCTCTCATTTTTTTGAATTCTTGTTTCTTCATTCTGTTCTGGTTGAATGTTTCTTCCTTCTTGTCCACTGTTGATTTGAGTCCCATCACTGTTGGTTTTCTGTACATTTTCCTTTATTTCACTTAGCATAGCATTCATTTTTTCATCTAATTTGCAATCATACTCAACCAATTCTGTGAGCATCCTGATTACCAGTGTTTTGAACTGTGCATCTGCTAGATTGGCTATCTCTTCATCGCTTAGTTGTGTTTTTTGTGGAACTTTGATCTGTTCTTTCATTTGGGCCTTTTTTTTTTTTTTTTTGCTTGGTACACCTGTTACGTATTAAGAGGGGAAGCCTTAGGCATTTACCAGTGCTGGGCAACCCACGTCACTGCATTGTGATGCTGTATGTGGGGGAGGGGGCCGAGAGGGAACAGTCCTACTTGCTCTGCTCTCTGACGGTTTTCAGTCACTTCCCCCACCACCCACAAGCAAATTGCGCCCTTCTGGTGCTGATTCCCATGTGGGTGTGTGGGTTTGTGTACTCTGGAACCCTGTGGGTCTCTCCAACGAACTCTCTGTGAGGCTGGGAGTTTCTCCCATTGATGTATCAACCCCCACAGGTTTTTTCAATCAGAGGTTTAAGGCTTTATTTCCCTGTGCTGGACCTCTGGGTTGCGAGGTCTGTCTGGCTCCCCAGTTGTTCATCCAGGTTAATCTGCATGCAAATGTGGGACCTCCTGGTCTGCCAGTTGCTGCCTCACTGGGTCCACCAACCACCAGCCGCCACCTTGCTTTGAGTCCTTTCTGCCCGGCTGCCTGTCTCTACCCCTCCTACAGGTCTGGATGAATGTTTCTTCTTTAACTCTTGATTGTTGGACTTCCATACAGTTTGATTTTTTTTTCTGTCAGTTCTGGTTGTTTTTTGTTTTTAAATTTGTTGTTGTCCTTCTGTGGTTGTGGGAAGAAGTATACTGTGTCTACCTACACCTCCATCTTGACCAGAAGTCCTCATTTTTAGTTTTTAAGGCTTTAAAGTATGTGACACTTTGTATTGACTCCGTGATACAATTCTAAATTGTTTTAATAATGAAAAGGATCATATCACAATTAAGTATTTCCTTAAGGAATGACCAAGGATAGATTATAGGATAGTTATATACTTAAAATATTTTAAGTCTAACATCAACAGTTGGCAGAATATTTGAAACAGAACTGGTTTTACCACTGGTGTTAAAGTACCTTCCATTATTGCTACTTTGACTTCCATTATATTTACACTTCATTGTGTTGCAATGGTTGGATTTATTTGTGGCTCCTCTGCAGGTTCATTGCCTCAGCTATGAATCACAAAGCTCAGGGGGAAATTTCAAGGATAAATGGGCCTTTTTCCACCTTTTACCTTTTGTGGAAACAAATCACTCATTCTTTAAACACTATTTTAAGTAAACTGTGCCAGGATTATTTTGTTTTGTTTTGTATTCAGTGGGTTATCTAGGCAGCGGTTTCTGCTCAAATACTTCCCTCCATGGAACCCTTAGGATAAGGCTGGCCTCTGGGCAAAAGTGTTTACCGGCTCCTAATAGTAACAGCTTGCTTTCTTGGGCTGTATCAGATTTTTCACTAGTTCCACTGAAGTAACTGCAGTCTGACTTTCCAGAGTGCCCCTTTTTCCTCCCCGTATCTTCCCTCTGGTTTCTGGCATTCCAGGTGTCTAACCAAACACTGTCTGTGCTGCAGAGGACCCTTGAAACCTGTTTCAGTTTTTATTGAGGAAACAGAATTTCCCCATAACAAAGGAAAGCAGCAGGAGCTCAGGGGCAAATGAGGTGGGGAGTATCGTATTGTGTTTGCCATAGAGCTGTATTGGTGTTTTGGGGACCACAAACACATCATTCTCATGTTGGATTCTCCAGATTCGGTTCTTTTGTGTGTGGGGCCTGAGGTGAAGTAACACTTACTGGCTGGAATTTAGGGAGGCACAAAATCAAACCATTTAGAACATACTTTTCAAAATGTGAGTCTGACCATAGCATTAACTAGCCTCCAAGCTATAAGTTGAAGATGATAATACTTACAAATGGACAGTAATTTCGTTCAGGAAGTTTAAATTATGCAGTGTGCTATGGAACAGTACTTATTTCTATCACCCATGGTATCCCTGCTTGTGATTTGTTTTGTTAGATTTGGTAAAAATAAATGTGTGAGCTTTCAAATTGACAGTTAAAAAACAAATATCTGTTACATATGTGTTTAAAGAATGTTGCACTGCTTCCTCCCCTTTCAGAAATATAAGTATTTATGTACTCTAACCATAGGTTAACATTGATGAGGAAGAATGTGCTCATATTTTCACAAGAGGTTTGGAAGTGTTTGAATGTAATGCTACTTGAATGTATTTAAACCATTATTGTATTCCATGATATATTAGTTTGCTGTAACAAAATACCACAGGCTTAAACAACAGAAATTTTTTTTTCTCACATTCTGGAGGTGAGATATCCAACATCACTGTGTTGGCCAGGTTGATTTCTCCTAAGGCCTCTCTCCTTGGCTTGCAGGTGGCACATTTTTTTTGCCGTGTCCTCACATGGCCTGTTCCCTGTGTTCATACATCCCTGATGTCTCTTTGTGTGTCCAAATTTCCCTTCTTGTAAGGACACCAGACAGATTGGGGTAAGGTCTACCCTTAGAACCTCATTTTAACTTAATGACTTCTTTTTTTAAAAAAATTATTTATTTATTTTAGATGAAGGTGAAGGGAGGAAGACCAAGAGGGATGTTACAGAAAGGGACCAATGGGGTATATGATATATTAATACTGAAAGGACCCCCCCCCCAGGTTCGTTATGTCCACCGCCAGGGGAAAGACGTCTCTCAATGCCAGAGATTTGTGAAAAGGAAAGGAAATGTTTATTTAATGCTACACAGACTTAAAATAGTGACCTAATGTCTTCATTAAGATATCAAAGTCCTTTAGGATACCCTACAGATGCCCACAGTGCTTCCTTCTCCCCCTGCCCCTAATTCAGGGTACTATAACTCAGGAAAAGGAGCAAACATCTGGGATCCAGGCTCCTGACACCGTCAGCTGTGTCACCATCCAGGCAGGATCTCTGATTAATCCAAAGCCATGTGGCACCTTCTCATGGCCTACTGGCAAGAGTTCTTTCACCCTTCTTCCAGGCAAAGTCTCTCCTGCTTCCCAGGCCACATGGTCAAAGGGAGCACCCCAAAGCCACATGGTCCTCGTCTACCAGAGCTTCACAGGTCTGCACTCTGGCCAAACAGCATGGATCTCTCCTCTCCACTACAGCTGCAAGGGGGTCTCCACTCTGGCAAAGCTGCGTGGTGATTTTTTTTAATGGGTGCGCATCTGGGTTTAAATCCCTGTGCCGGTCTTCCTCTGCAGCCCCATTTCCGACTCCTCCCACAATCAGCTACACTTGCCAGCACTCCAATATCCTTCCAGCTTTACTGGGCTCCCACAGTGAGTCTGGGCAGGCATGGCCCCATAGCGTGGAGCCAATCATCTCCAAGCTCTCTCGGCAGGTGCTGTAAATAGGGGGAGTTGCCGCCCAGTTACATTTTGGGTGGAGGTCACTCCCTTATCCCTGGCTCAAAGTATGGCCACAGCTATTCAACATCCGTGAAACCAGTTAAAGGTTATAGATATGTTAAATGACCATGTCAGAGGTTAGCTGCAAAGCTGTTGCTATGCAAAACAGCTCTCAATGGCCCTGCTCCATGTGTCCCTTCCCCCAACTCACACCTGAGGAGTAAAGGGTAAGGGCATCTTATATGTCTTTCTAATATTTCCTGGACACCCTGAGTCTGGACCCCATTCCAAATCCCTATTTGGGGCCCCCCTCTTGGCTGCACTGTTTCAGGGAGAGAAACATCAATGTATTGTTGCCTCTCACACGCCACCCCCACCCCCACACTGGGAACCTGACCTGGTCTGCAACCCAGGCATGTGCCCTGCTGACTGGCAATCCAACCAGCAACCCACTGGTTCACAGGCCAGTGGTCAATCCACTGAGCCACACCAGCCAGGGCAAACTTAAAGACTCTATCTCCAAATATAGTTACATTCTAAACTGCTGGGTTTAGAGCTTCAACATAGGAATTTTGGGCAGGAGACACAATTCAGCCCTTAACACACAAAAGGAAACATTATTTTACTTTAAGAAAAGAATAGATGGTATAAATGAGTGGCTCTAGAAATTGCCTTGACAGACTTCTGGCCAAGATGGAGGCGTAGGTGGACACACTGTGCTTCCTGTCACAACCAAGATTAAGGACAACAAAAATATAGAACCAAAAAAAAAAAAAAAAAAACCCAACCAGGACAGAGAGAAAGTTGAATTATACAGGAGTCCAACAACGATTCACCCAGACCAGTAAGAGAGGTGGAGTCCTCGGCCGGCGGAGTCGGGTCGTAGTGGGATAAATCGGTGGCTGGTGGTCCCCAGCGTGCAGTCACCCCAGGCCCACAGGCGGCGGTTGCTGAATGCCAGGAGGCCAAATAGGGTGGACAAGGCAGCTGACCTTGGACACACATTCGCACACAGATAAACCAGGTGAAAATGGGCAGCAAGACATACTACGTGACACAAGGCCCTGGCACCAGGAAGTGAAGCCTAAAAGCACCCATTGAAAATACTTGTGGGGGCTGAGTTGCTGGGAAGGAGTCCCAGCCTCACAGGAGAGCTCGTTGGGGAGACCCACGGGGTCCTGGAGCTTGTGCAGGCCCACCCACACGGAGGTCAACACCAGAAGGGCCCAATTTGATGGGAGAAAGAAACTGAAGGGACTGGAATCTGCAAGACAGCGCAGAGCAAGCGCCATTGTTCCCTCTTGGACCCCGCCCCCCACATCCAGCATCACAACCCAGCTACTGGGCTGACCTGCCCTGGTGAATGTCTAAGGATCCGCCCCTCACTACATAATAGCTGCAACCAGACAAAAACAAAAAAAATGAAAAACAAAAACAAAAACTAAAACTAAGGGTGGCTCAAACGGGAGAACAGACCGGGGCCCCAGAGCTAATTCATCTAAGTGACCAGGAGGTGGTCAGCGTATCAGATGCAGAGCTCAAAGCACTGTAGCCAACCTATCAGAAGCACAGTTCAAGGCACTGGAGATTAGGAAGCTCACAGAATTGGTTGATTTTGGTTGCAAATTAGATGAACAAATGAAGGCTACAATAAGTGAAATGAAGAAAAATGAACAGGGAACCAATAGTGATGGGAGGAAAACTGGGACGCAAATCAATGGAGTGGACCTGAAGGAAGAAAGAAACAACCAAACAGAAAACAAGGAAGAAACAAGAATTCAAAAAAAATGAGGAGAGGCTTCGAAACCTCCAGGACAACTTTAAACGTCCCAACATGTGGATTATAGGGGTACCAGAAGGGGAAGAGGAAGAGCAACAAGTGGAAAACATTTGAACAAATAATAAAGGAGAACTTCCCCAATCTGGCAAAGGACTTCCAGGAAGTCCAGGAAGCTCAGAGAATCCCAAAGAAGGTGAACCCAAGGAGGAACACACCAAGGCACATCATAATTACATTAGCCAAGATTCAAATGAAGGAGAGAATTCTAGAAGCAGCTAGAGATAAGGGGATAGTCACCTACAAAGGAGTTCCCATCAGACTGTCACCTGATTTCTCAAAAGAGACCTTACAGGCAAGAAGGGGCTGAAAAGAAGTATTCGAAGTCATGAAAGTCAAGGACCTACCTCCAAGATTGCTGTATCCAGTGAAGCTGTCATTTAGAATGGAAGGGAAGATAAAGTGCTTCTCAGATAAGGTCAAGTTCAAGGAGTTCATCACCAAGCTCTTATTATATGAAATGTTAAAGGGACTTATCTAAGAAAAAGAAGATAAAAAATATGACAGTAAAAAGACAGCAAACTCGCAGATATTAACAACCAGACCTAAAACAAAAGCAAACTAAGCAAACAAGTAGAACAGGAACAGGAACACAGAAATGGACATCACATGGAGAGTTAGCAACAGGAGAGTGGGAGGAGGAGAGAGGGGAAAAGGTACAGAGAATAAGTAGCATAGACGGTGGGAAGAAAATAGACATTGGGAGGGCAAGAATACTGTGGGAAAGTAGAAGCTAAAGAACTTATGACCCATGGACATGAACTAAAGGAGGGAATGTGAGTGGGAGGGGGTGTTCAGGGTGGAGGAAATGATGGGGTAGAAATGGGACAACTGCAATAACATAATCAATAAAATATAATTTTAAAAAATCTCCTTGAGTAATCAGCTCCATCTTTACCCAGCTCCCTAATAAACAAGTTGTGATACAGTAAAATGGAGCACAGTCTTTGGGTTCTGGGTTCAAATCCAGAACCAGAACCTTGAGAAAGATGCTTAATGACACTTAAGCAGTCCCTCAACTCGGAAGGGAGGGTGATAGCAGCTATCTTAGGGATGCTGTGAAGGGAAGAGACTATACATGTTCAGTGCAGGTCCCTGTACTTGGCTCACACCCTCTCTCAGTACCTGCCTGCTGCTGGTGTTTCTATTATTGTTATTAATCATTTAATACACCTAATTGAATTAATTTCTATAGTATCATCCCTTCTGAGATTGCTATTGACCCTTTGTAGCCTCCAAAAGAGTCTTATGATGATCAGTAAATACTTTTGATAACTGTCCTCATGATTCTGTGAAGTTCTGCTTCCTTGGCCTTAGTTTAGGTCCCAGCTCCTTTCCTTGTAATTTATTTGGAGTCCATGTACTGTTGGGAAAATACCATAAGTTGGCTACCCTAGTGCCTTGACATTAAGATATTTTTGAGAATTTCCATTAGGTTTCCATCTGTGAGTCCTATTTCTTCTAGTCCACTTTACCATTAAATCATTAAAAATTCTCTTTAAAAAAAATTGAGGTAAAATTCTCATAGCATAAAATTAACCATTTTAGTTCTTCAGAAATATACAGGGTGGGGCAAAAGTAGATTTACAGTTCTTTGTATGGAAAATAATACAAAAATTAACAAATAATTATAAAACAATAAACTTTTTGCATATTTACAACCAGAAATCTACCTTTCCCATTATATATATATGTATGTATGTGTGTGTGTACACAAAACAAGTTGGCCACCCCAGTGCCCTCACGTTAAGATATCCTGAGAATTTCCAGTAGGTTTCCATCTGTGAGTCAAAAATTGAAAGCAGGGTTTCATAGCAGCATTAGTCACAGTAGCCAAAAGATGAAAATAACCTAAGTGTCCAATAGATGAATGGATAAAGAAAATGTGGTGTGAATATACCAGTGGAGTATTATTCACCCTTAAAAAAGGAAGGAAATTCTAACAAGTACATGGATGGTCTTTGAGGACATTATGCTAAGTGAAATAAGTCAGTCATAAGAACACAAATACTATGCAATATCACTTACATAAGGGTAGTACCTAGAACAGTCAAATTCGTAGAAAGTAGAATGGTGGTCATCCTAATGGAGAATGGGTATGTGAGAGGAGGAGGAGTTAAGGGTTTGTTTAGCTATAAAACTAGCCCAGCTTCCTAATTTTCCATTTTTCTCTGATGAGTTCTTTGGTTAAATATCTTTCTCTTAAACTTTAGTGGTATCATCTGCTTACTGCCTCCCTTTCTTCAATGCTTTTCTTAGAGGGGTTAAAACACAAGCAAGCCCTAAGTATCTGTAGGATTTTAGCTAAAGTTCTGGTGGGTGGGTGGTTTTTTCTTTTAAATACCATTATCTTTTGTTCTCAGGTAGATGATGATGATAGGTATTCCAGCTCTAAAGAAAGAAGTCCATCAGCTAATGACCAAATTTTTTAATCTCTTTTTCAGGTTCACTACAATGTTGGCAAAAACCTGGCTGATAAAGGCAATCAAACAGCTGCCATCCGATATTACCGGGAAGCTGTGAGGTACTGCGGGTATTTTGTCTCACTTATATACATGACTTGTTTTAACTTTCTAGGGTTGAAAACCTGTCCCTTTAAAGATCCCAACTATAAGATACCTTTGCCAGTTCCTAAGAATTTAGTGAAAAATACTGGGCATCAACAGGTGGCTTGGTATTTCTCCCCACTTCCAGATTAAATCCCAAGTATGTTCATGCCATGAATAATCTTGGAAATATTTTAAAAGAAAGGAACGAGCTACAGGAAGCAGAGGAGCTGCTGTCTTTGGCTGTACAAATACAGTAAGCATTGTTTTTCTAATTATGTTAGGGGCAAAGAAATGAGCTCCTACGTTTTGGAGTCTAAGCCTTTCTTTTCCTTGTTTACCTTTTTAAAATGCTCCTCCAGGCCAGACTTTGCTGCTGCATGGATGAATTTAGGCATAGTGCAGAACAGCCTGAAACTGTTTGAAGCTGCCGAGAGAAGTTACCGGACAGCAATCAAACACAGACGGAAATACCCAGACTGTTACTACAACCTTGGGCGTTTAGTAAGTATTAGTGGCCTATGGCTATGGAATAAAAGCTTGGTTTTTTTATTTATAATAAAATGCAGGTAGTAACACCGTCACTAGCATTTTCCATCTTATAAAGTTGCTTCATTTAGGTTTATCTCATTCGAAGGTAGCTATTTGATTTCCTTATATTTAACTTTTTAAGCTCTAATTAGAGAGCCACCTGACACAAATTAGCCAAACTTGAGAGAGCTCAAAGGCAATAGGTCAAACCAAGGAATAAATTAGGATTTTTAAAGTCCATTGTGCCCTAAAAACAGCACTCCAACAGGTAACTTCCTGATAAACATCAGTTTCTCTATTTTTAAAGCACAAATAATACTGAGAATTTTTTTAAAAAACCCATAATGTGATTTTTTAAAAATTTTCATCCAATGTATTAGGGTAACATTGGTTAATAAAATTATATAGGTTTCAGGTGTATAATTCTATAATACATCATTTGTATATTGTATTGTATGTTCATCATCCCACATCAAGTCCTCCCCCACCCCCTTTTCCTCTGGTAATCACCATACTGTTGTCTATGTCTATGAAGTTTTTCTTTCTTTGCTTAAATCCCCTCACCTTTTTCTCAGTCCCCTAGTCCCCCTCCCCTCTGACAGCTGTCACTTTGTTCTCTGTATCTATGAATCTGTTTCTATTTTGTTAATTTATTTTGTTCATTAGATTCCACAGATAAGTAAAATAATGTGGTACTTGATCTTCCTCTGACTGGCTTATTTCACTTAGCATAATACTCTCTCCAGGTCCATCCATTCTATTGCAAAAGATAAGATTTCCTTCTTTTTTTCACAGCCAAATAGTATTCCATTATTTAATTATCCACTGATATGCTGGTGGTTACTTGGGCTGCTTCCAAATCTTGGCTACTGTAAATAATGCCACAAAGAACATAAGGGTACATATATTCTTTCGAATTAGTGTTTCAGGTTACTTAGGATATATTCCCAGAAGTGAAATCGCTGGGTCGTAAGGCAGTTCCATTTTTAATATTTTGAGATAACTATTCTGCTTTCCACAGAGGCTGCACCAGTCTGCATTCCTACCAGCAATGCACAAGGGTTCCCTTTTCTCCACATTCACCAACACTTCTTTGTTGATTTATTGATGGTAGCCATTATGACTGGTGTGAGGTGATATTTCATTGTGGTTTTACTTTGTATTTCTGATAATTAGTGATGTTGAGCATCTGTTGGTCATCTGTATTTCCTCTTTGGAAAAGTATCTATTGTGTTCCTTGGCCCATTTTTTAATTGGAATTTTTTTGGTGTTGAGTTTTATAAGTTCTGTATAAATTTTGGATATTATTATCAGATGTATCATCAGTGAGTATAGTCTCCCATTCAGTGGGTTATCTTTTTATTTTATTGATGGTTTTCTTTGCTGTGCAAAAACTTTTTCATTTGATATGGTCAGTCTTATTTTTTTTCTTTTGTTTCCTTTGCCTGAGGAAATAGATCAGAAATTGCTATGTGAAATGTCTGAGATTTTACTGCCTACATTTTCTTCTAGGATTTTTATGGTTTCTAGACTAACATTTAAATCTTTAATCCATTTTTAGTTTATTCTTGTCTATGGTGTAAGAAGGTCCTCTACTTTCATTTTTTTGCATGAATCTGTCCAATTTTCCCAACAGTGTTCATTGAATAGGCTGTCTTTACCCCTTCATATGTTTTGTTCTCCTTTGTCAAATATTAATTAGCCATAAAGGCATGGGTTTATTTTTGGGCTCTCTATAATGTTTAATTGTTCTATATGACTGTTTTTATGCTAGTACCATGCTGTTTTCATTACTATGGCTTTGCAGTATAGTTTCATGTCAGGTAGCATGATTCCTCCAACTTTGTTCTTCTTGTTCAGGATTGCTGTGGCTATTTGGGATCTTTGGTGGTTCCATATAAATTTTTGAAATATTTGTTCTAGTTTTGTGAAATACATCATTGGAATCTTTATAAGAATTGTGTTGAATTTATAGATTGCTTTGGGTAGTATGGACTCTTTAATGATGTTAATCCTAATTTCTCTCTTAGCATCTTAATAGTTATCTGAGTACAGGTCTTGTATATCCTCGATTAAATTTATTTCTACGTGTTTTTATTACTCTTTTTTGATGCAATTGTAAATAGATTACTTTTAAAGTTTGCCTTTCCTCTAGTTCATTATTGTTGTGTAAAAATGCCACATATTTCTAGATGCTTATTTTGTATGCTGCTACTTTACTGAATCCATTTATCCGTTCTAGTACTTTTCTGGTGGAATCTTTGGGGCTCTCTGTATACAGTATCATATCACTGCAGATAATGACAGTTTTACTTCCTCCTTTCCAATTTGGATGCCTTTTTATTTCTTCTTCTAATCAGATAATTGTGGTTAGGACTTTCAGTACTATGTTGAATAAGAGGTGAACGTGGACATCTCTGTCTTCTCTCCGCTCTTAAGGGAAGCACTAGTAGTTTTGCCCATAGAGTATGATGTCGGCTGTGGGTTTGTCATATGTTGCCTTTATTACATTCAGGTGTTGCCTCTATTCTCACCTTGCTAAGTGTTTTATCATAAATCAGTGATGGAATTTATCAAATGCTTGTTCTGCATCTACTGACATGATCATATGATTTTAATCCTTCATTTTTGTTTCTATGGTGAATCACATTTATTGATTTGTGGATATTCTACCAACCTTGCATCCCTGGAATTAATCCCACTTGATCATGGTGTATTATCTTTCTAATGTATAGCCAGATCCTGTTTGCTAATATTTTCTTGAGAATTTTGGCATTGATGTTCATCAAGGATATTGGCCTATATATTTTTTTTGTTTGTAGTATCTTTATGCAGTTTTAGAATGATATTCTGGTCTTGTAAAATGAGCTTGGGTGCTCCTCTGCTTGAATTTTTTGGAATAGCTGGGAAAGGATAGTAGTTAGTTCTTTGAACATTTGGTAAAATTTTCCTGTGAAGCCATCCTGTCCAGGACTTTTGTTTGCTGGGAGTTTTTTTTTTAATTACTGCTTTGATTTTATTACTTGTAACCTGTCTATTCAGATTTTCTGAATCTTTCTGATTCAGTTTTGGAAGACTGTATGTTTCTAGGAATTTATCCATTTCATCCAGGTTGTCCAATTTGTTGTCATATAGTTGTTCATAATATTTTCTTGCAGTCCTTTGTATTTTTCTGGTGTCAGTTGTTACTTCTCCTCTTTCACTTCTGATTTTATTTATTTGTGCCCTCTCTCTTTTTCTCTTCATGAGTCTCATTAAAGCTTTGTCAATCTTGTTTATTGTTTCAAAGAAATTGCTCTCTTGTATTGTCTTTTTAGACTCTATTTTGTTTACTTCTACTCTGATCTTTATTATTTCATTTCTTCTACTCACTTTGGGTTTTGTTTATTTTGCTTTTTCTAGTTCCTTTAAGAATAAAGTTACATTGATTATTTGAGATTTTTCTTGTTTCTTGCGATAACCCTGTAATGCTATGAATTTCTCTCTTAGCACTGCTTTTCCATTAGATTTTGGGTTTTTGTGTTCTCATTTTCATTTGTTTTGAGGTACCTTTTGATTTCTTCCTTGATCTCATTGTTAACATACTCATTGTTTAGTAACATGTTATCTATGCCCCATAACTTTGTGTGTTTTTCGTTTTTTTTTTCTTGTGATTGATTTCTAGTTTCATAGCATTGTGGTCAGAGAAGATGCTTCATATGTTTTCAGTCTTCTTAAATTTATTGAGACTTATTTTGTGGCCTAACATGTGGTTTTTCCTAGAAAAAGTTCCATTTACACCCAAAAAGAAAGTATCTTCTGGTATTCTGCTGCTTTGGGGTGAAATGCTCTGATACCAATTAAATCCATCTGATCTAGTGGTTTAAATCGATCTGATTTAAGACCGCTGTTTCCTTGTGGATTTTCTGTCAGGAAGATCTATTTGTCGATGTCAATGGGATGTTAAAAATCCCTACTATGACTATATTACTGTTGATATCTCCCTTTATATTCATCAGGATTTGCTTTCCATATTTAGGTGCTCCTATGTTGGATGTATAAATGTTTACAGGGCTTATCTCCTCTAGTTGAATTGTTCCATTTATCATTATATAGTGTCCTTCTTTGTCTCTTAAATATAATCTTTGTTTTTAAAGTCTATTTTGTCAGATATTAGTATTGCTACCCCAGCATTTTTTTATTTCCATTTGCATGAAATCTTTTATGATTCCTTTACTTTTAGTTTGTGTCTTTCATTCTGAGGTGGATCTCTTGTAAACAACATATGTATGGGTCTTGTTTTCTTATCCATTCAGCTACCATATGTCTTTTGCTTGGAGCTTGTAAGCCATTTCCATTTAAAATGATTATTGAGTCCTGGCTGCTGTGGCTCAGTAGATTGAGCATCAGCCTGCAAACCAAAAGGTCACCAGTTCAATTCCCAGTTAGGGTACATGCCTGGGTTTCAGGACAGGTCCCCAGTTGGGGGTTTGCAAAAAGCAACTAATCAATGTTCCTCTCACTCATCTGTTTTTACTCCCTGTCTTCCTCCATTCTTTTCTCTCTGAAAATAAAGTGATTATTGGCATGTATATATTTATTGACATTTTATTCTTTTAATTATGTTACTCTGTATTTTCTTCTTCTCTCCCCTTCCTCTCCC
>PVKU01001874.1:40960-240808 GCA_004027475.1 Anoura caudifer | reverse complement strand
ATTTCTTGTTAGTGGCTTCTGACCTGAAATGTTTCTTTTGAGGAATTAGCTGACAGTCTTATGGGAACTCCCTTATAGGTAATTAACTGTCTTTCTCTTGCTACAGTTAAGATTCTCTCTTTGTCTTTAAACTTTTTCATTTTACTTATGATGTGTCTTAGTTTGGGCCTCTTTGGATTCATCTTTATCGGACTCTGTGCTTCCTGGACTTGCGTACTTTTTTCCTTCATGAGGTTAGGGTAGTTTTCAGTCATTTCTTCAAATAGGTCCTCAATCTCCTGCTCTCTTCTTTTTCTGGTACCCCTGTAATGCAGATGTTGTTATGTTTCATGCTGTCCCAAAGGTCCCTTAAACTATCCTCATTTTTCTTTAACTCTTTTTTTCTTTTTACTGCTCTGATTAGGTGTTTTCTGATACTTTGTCTTCCAAATAATTTCTTCATCCAACCTATCCCTTCTACTGTGTTCTTTATTTCAGATGTTGTATTTTTTATTTCTGACTGATTCTTTTTATGGTTTCTATGTCCTTTTATGGTTGTTATTTCTTTGTTGAAGTCCTTAGCTCCTTGAGCATTCTTATAACCATTTTTTTAAAATTGTCTGTCTGGTAAATTGCTTGCCTCCCTTTCATTAATTCCTTTTTCTAGAGATTTCTTCTTTTCTTTCATTTAGAGCATATTTCTTTATCTCCCCATTTTGGCTGTCTCTTTCTATTTCTATGTATTAGGTAGGTGTGCTATGGTTCCCAGTCTTGGTTTGGAGGCTTTATGTGGTAGGTGTCCTTTGGAACCAGTGGTGCAGTCTCCTTGATCACCTGAGCTGGGTGCTCCAGGAATGTTCCTTGTGTGGGTTATGTGGGCCCTTATGTTGTAATTGAGTTTTCATTTCTATTGTCCTGTTCATGCATGAGGTTGACCCTCCAGCTGGCTTACTGTGAGGATTGACCTGTACCTTGGTATACAAGCTGCCATGTAGGTGCTAACCATATCAATTGGAATTCACCCCAGCAAAGATCTGCTTTGGGATACGCCACTTGTGAAGTTAATTGGGTCCTGCTCTGATGTTGTCTGAAGCTGGCCAATGTGTGTGTTGGTTTCAGGGCCTCTTGGGTGGGACTCTGGTGCAGTCCAGTATCAGATACTGCCTGTGACTGGCCCTGGGCAGCCTGTTTGGAGCTACAAAGCGATCCATAGTTTGTGGCTCTCTCTGCTGGGCCTGGCTAGCTTTTCCTAGCACTGGGCACAGGGCAGGTCAGCAAAAGTGCCAAGGCACTCCAAGATCTACCTCCTCCTGCCTCTGTCTGTCAGCTACCTGTTAGTCTAAGCCACTGAAAGAGCCTCTGGTGGTACCCAAGTTGCATGAGGTACGTTCTCAGTGAATCACTAGGTAGGGACAATTGGTGTTCACCACATTGGTACAGGTTCAAACTCAGACCCGATGCAGGGTCTTAGGCCACTCAGCAAATGTCCCAAGGTATACCAAGTCTAGCTGCCACTTACTGGGTGTCTGCACACCTTTGTGGTGGGGTGGGATTTCAGGGAGTCACCAGGATGAGGCCCGGAGAGTTTATCAGGTCCAAACAGATTTGTCCAGGAGAAGCAAGAGTTCTGCACTGCTCAGGCATACAAGTGAAAATGGCCCTGCCCTTGAACCACAGAACTCAGTCTGTCTCAGATTTTCTCCAGACCTTCGCAGGGTAGAACCACTAGAAGTCAGGAGGGTAGGGCCCTTGGAGCCGGGAGAATGGAACTAGCAGATCTCCCATGATGTAGAGGAACCAGTCAGGTTCATGGGAAAGTTGGGGGAATGGCCCCCACCCCAAAGCCACACAACTCAGTTACTGATGCCCCCTGAGTATGCCCAGACCTCTACATCCCAACCTAAGCAACTGACTCCTCAGCAGTGCCCAATCTCTGCAGGGTGGGGCTATAAGGAGTCCATAAGGTGGAGCTATTGCTTACCCCCTCGCTGATGCCATATGGAGGGGCATGCTCCACCCAAAAAAGATGGTGTCTGCAGTTTGGGAGAGTGACTTAGCTCAAGAATCCTGGTGGCTGCCACTTCAGCTCTCTCCCTATAGCCGCAAACCCAGTCTTTTCTCACACGATTCCAATCTGTTTCACCCTTCCTCCGCCAGAGCCCAGGGTGAGTGGCTGAGAACGAGATTTTGTGCATTGGCCTTTGAGAAGTTGCCTGTGTCTCCAGCAAACTTCCATCTCTCCCTGACAGAGAGAATGCCTTCTGATTTTCAAAGCCAGATGTTATCTGGGCACTTCTCCCTGGCTCTAGTGCTCTGAGCTAGGGATCCTGGATTGGGTTTGGGACACCATGCTTCTCGTGGAAAACCCTCACATCTGAGATATCCCTCGAGAATCTCAACCACCACCCTTGGGAGTGGAGCCAGCCCTTTTCTCACCTCTGCCCTCCCTACTAGTCTCAGTGTGGCTTCTTTTGTAAATCCTTGATTATAAGACTTCTTTTCAACTAGTCTTCAGTCGGTTATTCGGGTTGATTACATTTTAGTTGCAGTTCCACTTTGGTCCTGGGTAGAGGGAGTGTAGCTTCCACCTACTCTGCTTCCATCTTGGATTTCTGTCACGTGATGTCTGAGCTTCTGTCTTCTCGTTCCTCCAGGGACAGCTCCCTGCACCTCAGGGTACTTCTGTGGATCACTGCTCTTCCCACAAAAGGAAGCTCAGGAGGGCATGGGATTTATCTGAAATGGTTTTGAGATTATTTGATGGAAGTAGAAAATAATTTCATAGTAACTTTCTTTTTTTTAGTTATTAATAGAATATATTTGATTGCTCTGATTTTCTTTTTTAGTAGTTTATTTCTTTGTTCAGATAAATATTCTAGCAGTAGTTCTATAATAAGTCCAATAACCTTAAAATCTGAAAACATATATTGATAAATGATGGTGAAATAGATTCTGTCACTGTTTCTGAAAAGCCTCTCTGAAGATGCACAGATTAATCATTATAGCACTCGATTTTCTTCATGAAGAAAATAACCATACATCAGAAAATGGCAGCTATGTAAGATGAGAGGTGGTAACTACCTCTATTGTCATAAGCATTTTGCAATATATGAGATCTGTCCAGAAGGTAATCCAGCCACATAATATGAAAAATAGGGACATTTACTGAAGAAGATACAAGATACAAGAAACATTGTACAGAGGACAATGATACCTCAGTCTCCTTCAAAGTTAGCACCTTGGGACTTTACACAGTTCTCCCAGTTGCCATCAGCTGCCCCATCATATTTTTCCGAATCTCAGTGACAGTCTGAAATCTCTTCCCTTTCAAAGGTGATTTTAGTTTTAGGAAAAGCCAGAAATTTCAGAGTGCCAAATTTGGATTTTAAGGGTGCTGAGTCACTTGGGTGATTTGATGTTTTGCCAAAAAAACTCTGCACGAGGGCATGAGTGGGCATGTTTTCATCATGAAACTTCCAATCACCAGTTGCCTAGCTGTGGCCTTTTGAATCATCCTACTAGTTTCCAAGGAAGAATGTTAAAGCTTAGCACAAAATTCAATGCAAATTTGTTGCTCTACTCAGTCATTTTTAATATGACAGCCACACAGTACACATGCTCTCTCAATGGCATCTACCACATCTACTGCCCCCACTGACTAGTACAGTGAAGTCATCATTGTTCACACATGTGCAGTCCAGTCCACTCTCCTTGGCTGCCAGGCTACATCATTGTCATGCAAACTATTCTCGTTATATAACAATGCATGGACTCTTTCTGGACAGACCTCATATTTATGTATCAAATCATCACATTATATACCTTAAACTTACATGTGTTATATGCCAATTATACCTTAATAAAACTGGGGGAAAAAGACACCTACAAATAGCAAAATTTTTGATTTTTTAACTTTTTTAAATATATTTTCTTGATTATCCTATTATAGTTTTCCCATTTTCCACCCTTCATTCCCCTCCGCCCTGCACCCACCTCCCACCAGCATTCCCCCCACCCCCACCTTCCTTCAGGTCCATGGGTCGTATATATAAGTTCTTTGGCTTCTACATTTCCTATATTATTTTTAACCTCCCCCTATCTATTTTCTACCTGCATTTATGCTACTTATTCACTGTACCTTTTCCCTCACTCTCCCCTTCCTCTTTCCTGCTGGTAACACTCTGTGTGATCTCCATTTCTGTGATTCTGTTTCTGTTCTAGTTGTTTGCTTAGTTGGTTTTCTTTTTTGTTTTTTGTTTTTTTGGTTCAGTTATTGATAGTTGTGAGTTTGTTGTCATTTTACTGTTCATATTTTTTATCTTCTTTTTCTTAGATAAATCCCTTTAAAGTTTCCTATAATAAGGCCTTAGGATGATGAACTCCTTTAACTTGACTTTATCTGGGAAGCACTTTATCTTCCCTTCCATTCTAAATGATAGCTTTGCTGGATAGAGCAATCATGGATGTAGGTCCTTGACTTTCATGACTTGGAATACTTCTTTCCAGCCCCTTCTTGCCTGCAAGGTCTCTTTTGAGAAATCAGTTGACAGTCTGATGGGAACTCCTTTGTAGGTGACTCTGCCTTTATCCCTTGCTGCTTCTAGAATTCTATCCTTCATTTTAATCTTGGCTAATGTAATGATGATGTGCCTTGGTGTGTTCCTCCTTGGGTCCACCTTCTTTGGGACTCTCTGAACTTCCTGGACTTCCTAGAAGTCTATCTCCTTTGCCAGATTGGGGAAGTTCTCCTTTATTATTTGTTCAAATAAGTTTTCCACTTGTTGCTGTTCCTCTTCCCCTTCCCCTTCTGGTACCCCTATAATTTGGATGTTGGGACATTTAAAGATGTCCTGGAGGCTCCTAAGCCTCTCCTCAATTTTCTGAATTCTTGTTTCTTCATTCTGTTCTGGTTGAAGGTTTATTTCTTCCTTATGCTCCAAGCCATGGATTTGAGTCCCAGTATCCATCCCATCACTATTGGTTCCCTGTACATTTTCCTTTATTTCCCTTAGCATAGCCTTCATTTTATCATCTAATTTGTGATCATATTCAACCAATTCTGTGAGCATCCTGATTACCAGTGTTTTGAACTGTGCATCTGATAGGTTCAGATGCATGAACCAAACCAACCCTACCCCGCCCCAGATATCTCTCTGTGAACTACCTACAGGAGGCGGGGGCTATCAAAACCACAAAAACTACATTCCAAATACCCAGAGATGTTGGTGGGAAGGGCAGGGGGAACAGGGCAGCAAGTGGGCCTCAGGTGTGGCTCCCTGGCTAGGCCAGCACCCCTCCCTTAGGGATGAAAGGCTGGGGTCAGGACCAGGGCCCCAAGCCTACACATGCCACACACACTTGAGGTCTGGACATGACCTCACACATACATACCCAACACAGACACATACACACAGCCTGGGTGCATCTGTCTCAGATGCACAAGGACGCCAACACACAGTCCAAGGCACACATGCACGCAAGTGCCCACAGCACTGACACATTCACCTTAAGGCTATCTCTTCATCACTTAGTTGTATTTTTTCTGGAGCTTTGATTTGTTCTTTCATTTGGGCCATTTTGTTTTTGTCTCCAGGCACCTGTTATGTAGTAAGGGTGGAGCCTTAGGTATTTATCAGGGTAGTGCAACCCACATTGCTGTGTTGTGGCACTGTATGTGGGGCAGGTGTCTCAGAGGGAACAGTACTGCTGGTTGATCTCTCTGCCGACTTTCAGTCACTTCCTCCACTATCCATAAGCAATTGGGCCCTTCTGGTGCTGATTGCCAGGTGGGTGGACTTGTGTACATTCTAGAACCCAGTGGGTATCTCCAACAAACTCTCCTGTGAGGATGGGAGTTTTTCCCGTCACCACAACTCACACAGATTTTTTTCAGTCAGAGGTTTGAGGCTTTATTTCCCAGAGCTGGAACCCTGGGTTGCTCAGTCTGTCTTGCTTCCTAGTTCTTCCTTCTGCTTTACCTGCATGCAAATGTGGGACTGACTGCTCCGCCAGCTGCCACCTCGCCTGACCCAGTCCTCTAGCCTCTGCCTTGTCTTGAGTCCTCTTCGTCCCAGCCACCCACCTCTGCGCCTCCTCCCTGTCTGGATGAATGTTTTTTCTTTAACTCCTTGATTGTCGGACTTCCATACAGTTTGATTTTTCTGTCAGTTCTGGTTGTTTTTTGTTTTTAAATTTGTTATTGTCCTTTTGGTTGTGGGAGGAGTCACATTATATCTACCTATGCCTCTATCTTGGCCAGGAGTCCTGCAAAATTCTTTAAATAAGATGGTTATATTCTCCAATCAGTCCTTTAATTTAATTTTAAGAAACCAAATATGTTCCTAATTTATTCAGTTTTTAAATTCAATAAAATTAATAGAAAAACTTTCTGCACATTTTAAATCAAACCAGAAAAATGTATAGTAATGTGATTTTTAAAGGAAGTTTACATATAATTTCCTAGATTTCATACAGCCTAACCTCAAAAACAGCACTGAAGCTGTTTTCAATAGATGCCTATTTATCCTCATTTTAAAGGCCTGGAACTTCATTCATAGTCTTGTAGAATCCTTGTGCTATCAAAACCACTGGTTTTCAAAACCAGTTGTACATCCAAGTTTTCTGACTCTTTCTCAGATTTAGGGAATCAAAAGCTCCATAAGGGATTCTATTTACAAACCTACCAACAAAATTTCCTGAGTGATTGTAATACCCAGTTGTCGGTCCTGCACTGGGGAAGCAGATCTATCTGGACTTTGAGCAGACAGACTGACCAAGTGAGAGCAGAAGAGACTGTATGGGGAGAGCAACCTAGAAAACATTTACTGCCTTAAGTGTATAGAAAAACTGGACTTCTGGTTTTACCATGATGGGAATGTTTGGTCCTCACTACTTTGTTTCTGGACTAGGTAGCCATGATTTTGTGAGCTGAGGAGGTAGGATTTTATGAATGGGAGATACCAGGTATCCTCTCTCACTCTGCACTTTTAATGTGCACATGTTGCTTCTGTTATAAATTTTAAAGTGAACTGGCTTCTGTGTTTTTATTATTGAAAAATAGAAGACATGTTTTGGTTATGATATATCATAGGAAGATACCATCTCTATATACTTAGTCTACTGTGGAAAACAGGCATTATTTCTCCCTGGAAATGGAAGGAAGATGGCAGCAATGTGAGGGAATCCATGGAGCAGCCAAGATGTTTGAACAAGGGACATTGATAGCAAAATATTTCTGTTGTCTCATCTAATTTTCTCTAGAGCTATTTGACCTTGTATGCATTTATTTTGTATTTTACATTTTAAAATTCTATGCTTTGTAACAGCTTTTCCTATGAAATCTGAAGACCTGAGGAGAGCTAAAACGATTCTAGTGATAAACTTATGTAGGTCAAGAAAGGAAACTTTTTCCTCTACCATCCTAGGTTCTCTGACTGAGGCCCTGCAAATTAAACTGACCACAGAGAGATTAACAAAACAAAACCAGATTATTAACATATGCAGCATGCCTGCATGCGGGAGAAACTTCAGTTTCTCAGTGATGAGAAACTCAAAGGGATGGTTTGAACTTGGGCTTTGGGTTAAGAACAATAAATTCATAGACTAGTGACAAAAGCAAAGAAGTTTTGGGCTTCCAAAGGTGGCATAAATATATGGGAAAACTAATAAAGTGAGGTTTGTTTGTGCAGCTCTGCCTTCTTCATGGCCATAAATCTTCACCAGGAGAAGAAATTTATGGCAGGCCTTATTTCTCAGTTTCTGCCCTTAGTTAGATCAGGAAAGCTTCTTTCCACACTAGTTGAATCTCAGAAGCTTTCAGTGCAGTAATCCTTGTGCCAAAGCGATATATTTGGGATGGCATAGTTTGAAATCCTACATTGTTCTCTCCGGGATAGGGGCTGGAAAGAGTAAAACTTTAATGATATAAGTGGAAACCAGAAAATTTAGTCACATACAAAGCAGGATGGCCCTTACAAAGGTGATAAAATCAAAATTGGGGCTAGCTGGGGAACTGGAGCAGAGCAAATTGGGTGTTACCTGAATCCTTGTATTGGTGGTTACTACAGGGGTCATAGTCCCTATTTACTGTCTTTTAAACTAGTACGCACATGGTATACCATAGTTGATATCCATATGAATTCTTTCTTCATTCTTCTTTTGTTTTGAAGTAGCTCTTCTTTTAAAGATTTTATGTATTTATTTTTAGAGAGAGGGGAAGGGAAGTGAGAAAGAGAAGGAGAGAAACATTGATGTGAGAGAGAAACATTGATCAGTTGTCTCTTGAATGTGCCCCGAGTGGGGATTGAACCTACCACCTTTCACTTTGCAGGACAATGACCAACCAATTGAGCCACAGTGGTCAGGATGTAGCTTTTCTTTTAGATCATTTCTTGCAAAGTTAATGTCTGCCTACAGCTTTCTAGGCTATGCTTTAAAGGCACTAATATTTAACAGTCTTATTCCCTCCCCCTAGTAGCTGCCTGTCAGTGCAGTTCCTTGGGATTTGGAAAATAGAGAGTTTATACTAAACATGGCTTTTGTAAGAGTTACATCCCAAGAAAGGAAGATGGAATATAAAATACAGTGTTTTATCATGTGCTTCAGTCTTTGGTATTCATTCCAACTTTCATGTAGAAGATCATGTGTGCTATTAAATAGGATAAGATTTTGTACTGCTCTCCATTTATATTTTTTACTAACTGCTGCTGTGAAATGATCTTCCTCTGTTTCCTTCTGTCAACCATTCTTATTTAAAGATTTTGCTCTCCATTGCTGTTTAATTATCCAGCATTTTCCTGCATGACAGCTTAAAAGCATGAAGAGCTTAATATTTAATAGCTCAACCAACATATATATTGGCCAATAAAAGGAACTTAATAACTTGAAATTTTCTTTTTTAAAAATCCTTCTCAGTCATTGTTTACTAACAGGAGACAGAAATGTATTTTGATTTCTGGACCCAGATAAGAAATGGATATAATGCCGTTCTCTTGTGAGATAGGAATCGGCAAGAGCTGGATTATTTGGGACACATTACTGATATTGGAGAACTGTAATAATAGTGACTGGAGATGTTACTAGAGACCATTCATTATGCAAGAACTAATTGTATCAGTCTGGATTCATTCAGGAAAACAGAAACCATATTAAGTACTTAAATGGAGAAGATTGGTTATAGGGAATTGGTTAGGCAGTTATTGGAAGGCCAGAAGAACAAAAACAGAAAGGTGTTATTACCTCAGAGGGTAAAAGGAAACCCTAGGGTTGGGGAAACAAATGGAAGGAAGTGGTGCCACCAGAAGGAAAGAGCTCAGAAGGAGCCACCATCTCGGGAGTTACCACACCTCTAGAGCTGAGCTCATGAAGGAAGAACCACTGCTTTCTGCCTCCAGACTCTAAAGGAAGGGATGTAGCAACTTCAAAGACACTGCCAAAAAATAGAAGAGAGAGAGTGAACATGGGGGGAAATGGCTACACCCCTCTTCCCACAGCCTCATTGGCAGAAACTTAACAAGGAGCCAAGGGGCACAGGACCCTGGAGAATATAGTTTGCAGAGTATAGAAGGACAAGCATAGAACTAATAGGTAAATAACAAGCTCTGTATCTGCATTCTGGTTGGGTAGTTCTTACTAAATTAGCATTTTTCTCTGTTTTCCTTAAAGTGCTTGTTCACTTTGTAGAGAAGGGTGAAGGTCAACACAAAATAAAAATAAATTTCAGTCTGTTGTTATTTTTCAATAAATAGTAATAACAATAAAGTAATAAATAGCAAAATATGTGAAGGATTTTATTGTTGCATAAATGAAGTTTTAGGTTACCATAGTTTTCCTGGGTTGTTAGAAAGAACATCACCACGGATTTTGTCTACTCAAATGCATGTCACTTGCTGGACATAATTGACCAGGAAATCAATAAGAGCATCAAATATAGAGAGACATAAATGTTGGTATAATTAGCAGCCTAAATTATTTTAAGGTTGTGAACTTCTCATATTTCCTCATTTAAGAGGTAAGATATAGTAACTTGAGTTTCTGAGTCTCATGTGAAATTCTGATATCTCTTTAGCAAATGTATATTTGTAAATGTTTCCATAGTTTATTAAATATTTTTTGCATAACATGCCACCCATTTGCTGTTTGGTGATAGGAGAAGTCAAACTGTTCCCATTGTCTAAGGAAAAAACAGACTTGTCAGTAAGTAAGGAAATAGCCTTTAACATGGATAAATTGTTGTCATTTGTACTTTTTGCAGAGTTAAAGGAAGCAAGTTCGTTCAGATGAGATGCACATTTGAATTGAGTTAAGCAGGGCAAGAGGGTCACCTGCCAAAAAATCCATCACTCTCCCTTGACACGCTTTTGTTAACTATAGAAATTGAGAGCCAGCTATTTCGTATTCTGTTACCAATGTTAGACAACATTGCCTGTCGTAAGAATGCAACAAACAATTCTCTCCTTTCTAAAGGAGGCTAACAAGCTCCAAATGCCCAGGTGCTTTGCAGTGTCTATTTTGTGTGAAGCGTAGATGTGGGCAGGAAGAGGCACAAGATGAATGTGACACATTTAGCTTTCTTAAATAACAACTTACCAACGGTGAACTATGTGAAGTCTTTCTAGAAAAAGGCTAATGATTAGACTTTTAGTTTCTCTCTCTTCAGCAGTCTAAAATATTATTTAACACCTGGGATCACTAAGTTATGGGTTATAGGTAACGTGTTGTAGGCTTGGGAGCTAGATCACCTGATTCTAATGCCTGCTTTACTATTTCTAGACGGATAACTTTGGGCAAGTTACTTAATTTCTCTGTGCCTCATTGTTCCATCTGTAAAATGGAGATAGTTATCTACTTCATTGGGATTATTTTGAGTATTAAATGAGTTAATATGAATAATTAGAAACTCAATAAATGCACTTTAGGTTTTATTTGATTGGGGGTTTGGTTTTAATTATGTCTTGGAGAGACAAGGAAAAAAATTGGGAAATTAATTTTTTGGTCTATGGTTTACTTTCAGTATGCAGATCTAAATCGCCCTGTGGATGCCTTGAATGCCTGGAGGAACGCCACTGTGCTGAAACCAGAGCACAGTTTGGCGTGGAACAACATGATCATACTCCTCGATAACACAGGTACAGAAAGGGGAATTACGTACATCAGAGGAAATTGTTTCATGGCACAGTGCCATTGAATAATTAGGAAATATAGATTATTATGGGCTTTTCCCTAGTGTGTGTTAGGTTTTTTTGTTTTAATTACTATGGAATTTAGTATTTTGCATTACGAAATGTCTGTTCTTCTAGAAAATGAAGGTTCCTTTGCCATATTAGAATATGAATGTTTGGGAAAATGACACTTTGCTTAAAATTGGTGTGGAGTAATGCAGGGCAACATGTGCTAATATCTTAATTCTCTGAAGCCTGTTACCTAGCCGTGCCTATCATCTAGGACGCTGGAAGTAACAGAAGTGAGCAAGAGCGACTAATGGGCTTATGAAATGGAAGGTATTAGTTCCATGCTCTGAAATTCATGGATTGTACTCAAAGGAGATGCCTTCAAACCTACACCCAGAGATTCTTACTTTAGATATAATGCTAATGATAAACTTGATGATCTGGTTTCTTAGCCCTTGGCAGACTTGATCAATTAAGAGTTACTCTGCTCTTCTAGTTTTACAAATCCAAGCATCTCAAAAGAAATGATAGTTTTAATTTGGCAAAATGTAATGCTAGTAAACCATCTAATCGGTGTGTACAGAAATACTCACTCGTTTCCAGTGAAAGTGTAGAACATGTACTTCAATATGATAAACATTCAGTTACTACTGTATTATTGTGATATTCGTATTTTGCAGACTTCTTTTCTCTGATTTGGGTGTAATTGGTATCTGGGGGGAAATTTAAATTAGGTTTAATACCAAATTTAATCAAAAGCTATTTATATATTATGCCAGAATTGCACTGGGTTGCATCAGCTTTGCAACTGATAGGATCATGTGTATGTGTGTGTGTGTATTACATATTTTACATTGATTTTAAGTAGTTTATTAATAAACTATGTATGTATTTAATAAACTATGTATTAATAAACTATTATGTATAATGCACATAAGCCCTGTTAGAGAGGAAGGCCAAAATACTAGTACATGTTTTTCATTTTTTAATTTTACTCACAGGTAATTTAGCCCAAGCTGAAGCAGTGGGAAGAGAGGCACTGGAATTAATACCTAATGATCACTCTCTGATGTTCTCATTGGCAAATGTGCTGGGAAAGTCCCAGAAATACAAGGTATGTAAACTGCTGGTCATGATTTCTTCCATTTAATGCCGGCATCTGACACAAGCCATAAATGTTACATCAGCCCAGTTAAATTCAGAGTTAGGCCAAAACTATGGTAGCGGTACACCACTGTGGATTGGCCAATTTGCTTCCAGAAGTAGTTGCCCAAAAGATGGATTTGCATGGTCAAACTCTGTATTCTTTCTCATCAGAATTTACCACCCTTGCTCAAATGTGGGAGAGAAGAAGAATCCCAAAGAAAAAGCGTATCCTAGCAGGTGCCTCAGCTCCCACCCTGGCATGAAATTGTGTGATTCAGCACCTTGCAGTTGGACTGGAGCTCTGGGTTTATTTGTGGGTGCCATCTTCCACACAGAAGGAATGCCTCTGTTGAATATAGGACTGGTTCTTGCTGCTTCCAAGTTTTTCCTCATCTAGAGTTAAGTTACAGGTCATCTGCAAGGCCCTAAAAATTTCTGACCAATGAAAAACACAAGATACTTAATCGGAGTTCTATTTAACTGGGCTCTCAGGATTGGCCAGCAATAGACTACAAATCAAAAGGTGTGATGAAGAGGATTCAGTGTTCCCGATACTGGTGATGTTAACTTTAATTGTGTGTATCAGAATCACCAAGGGAGTGGGTTAGAATGCAGATGCCCACCATCGTTTCCCCGAGACTTAGTCGGTTCCGTAAGGTCAGGGGATGTGCATTTTTAACCAGCATCCTGACTATCTGACACAGATGTTAGAAAACACTTTAGAAGCAGTGCCTTAGTCCCATTCATGAGAGAAATATTTTCTTTCAAAATCAGAGGCCACATCTGATTTTGATCACACTAGGCCTAAAGGTAGTGATTCATTTCTATTTGTCCATGTTATTTATTTCTCCTGTTCTGCTCATTACATATCATTTCCTATAACAGTAATAATGTATTTGATGCATTTTCTCATTTTTGAATGCCAGGTTGTTTAATGGCTTTGGTATACAGTTTGCATTTCTGGATTTTACTCCAGTGATGCCAAAAGGAGGGATGCAGTGTTACACTATGAGCCATGGCATCACCAAGCCCTCAATACATTTTTTTTTAAATTCAAGATTTGGAATTTTAAACCACTATTTAATTTTTTTCTCATAAAAAAATGATTCCTGTTACTGTTGGTCAACTACTTGCAGCCTGTTCTTACAGAGCCCTGGGTGGGAATGCTCTGGAGAGGTGCACAAGGTGGTGGTTTCTAGGGGTGGAGCGAGCAGCACCCCCAGCTCAGCCATCATCTCATCGGGACAGATACTGCTGCTCTTTCAACTTCCTTTCCACCTAAACATTTGCTCTTTTAGATTCTCGTTAGCTTTCGATGAATCTCTTTAGTGAGCCCGGAGACCCTCTTAAGGTCAGAGTCTTAAGTCCTATTTTTCCATCTCCATTGCTGTCCAGCTGGCTGATGGGCATTTATTAAAGTGACCCATTAGTAAATGGCTGAATGCATCTCGTATTTGGCTCTGAAACATTCAAGCTTCCAGAATCTATACTGAGACTTTGGTGTACAGACTGAGTGTTCTCATTATACCCATGTGACTATGGGCCATCTTTTCATGCAAGCAGCCCTTTTTACCTACAGCAATCACTTAACCACTCCTCAGTTTGTTCATCTGTGCAATGGAGATGATGATAAGAAAAAATGCACAAGAACATCATTTATAACTATTAGATGCTGAATATATATACATAGAATTTTTAGTTCAGTGATTATTGAATTCTAAGGATCATTAAAACATTTAAGAATTTATATTTCTTGTGGCCATTTAATTTTCAATTTATGGCTAATGTGGTAGAGCAAAAATACAAAAGTAATGTTTTTAGTACTTAAAATGTTGCCCCTCAGACTAATTCCTCTTTCTGTTATTGCCTATCCCACTGGCCCTGCAGTTATAAAGCGGATTACATTGATAGTGCCATTTCCCAGCTCCAGACATTTATGCCACACCTTCATGAATTTGTTTGGCTACATCTAGATACTACTTGTCTTACTATCTACTTAATTATCTTTCTTTAAATTTTTAACACAGATAAATATATTAGAGTGGAAACATTATTACTATAACTGTAACGTAACTGAAAATAATTTTTCTAAACCTCAAGTAGATCTGCTTGCCACAGCTCTGAACCTGAGGTTCACCTTCTTTTAGCTTCAAAGGGAGATTGGCAGACACTGAGGCTGTGACTCCCAAATCACCACCAGAGACTTTTGTGTGCAGTGAACCAGAAGAAAGAAAGGCAAATTAAAGAGGGAACTGCTCTCTTGCTATGTGATTTGTGGTTTCAGCTTAATGTTGGACTGCCTAAATCACCTTCCCTGGTTGGAGCAGGCTCCGGGATATCCCTTGTGAAACTCTGTCTTTGGTTTATACGAGCTACCTTGCCAGGCAGCGTGGTTGAAAATGACATCCGACTACCTCGTCCTCTCCGTTTAGACATAAAGACCCTCAGTTTTTCCTGTGTAAGACCTTTCTCTGTCTCACACGTCGCCCTACACCTTTGTCAAATACATTTTGTCTGATACACTTCAGAAAATAATATTATTTCCCTTTCCGTTGATGAAAACATATTCCTGACTTAAAATGTGAATTTATTATCTTTTGGTGTAAATCGGCGTGTTACCTGGGTCTGTGTGCATCTGCACACCTCCACAGAAAATCAGTTTATAAACAGTTCATTGCTTTCTGGAACAGGGCCATTAAACGGCCTATTTAATAGATGAGCATTTCATGGGCTTTGAATACCCACAGGTATCCTAAAGAGGCCTCCTGCCCTGCCTTGCCTCCCAGGGGCTGCTGAAGATCCACTTAAGGCTGCACCACTGCTATCTGAGAGGTAGCAGCATATCTAACCCACACTCACTGTGCCCCCCAAACCTACTCTTCCTCCCGATACCTCTTCTATTGTCAGCTTGCTATCATTCTTCTGTCTCCCAGGCTCAGAAACTGTGGCTCACTTTTTCCTCCCCAATTCCCTCGCTCATCCTGTGTCTCCCATTCCTTCTCACCCAGCCTCCTCCTCATCCCCCAGGGTTCAGGCCCTGCCTGGCCAAGAGCAGCAGCCCCCTGACAGGGTGTAAGCCCTGAGCCCCTCTCTCTGTACACCACCCTGAATCCCACTACATCCCCCAGACCTTACTGTTTACTCTGCATCGTCCTAAATGATGTCCACACTCATGGGCACTTGAGAAATTAATTAAAAGGATCAAGCAATGTAACTAGCATCCTCCAGGAACTCCTGACTTGGTTATTAGCTCTGTCAGTTTTCTCTAGTTAGCACTTTTGCATGTAGAGGAGCATTTTAAAAGAGATTTAAATTCCCTTGCTTTCCTATTTCTCAAATTTTAGGTTTTAAATGGAAATATTTGAAAATCATCAGAAACAGCACTGCCACTTAGAAACCGCTACAGTTCTATACAATCCATTTCATTTTTTTTTTCCAGCATACCTAAAATAGCAGGAAAATATTAGGTTTCCCTAAAGGAGTTTCGGCTCCTGAAACCTAGAATTTAGGCGCTAAGTCTGAGCTGAGTTCTGAAAGTGATGTTCACTGACATCCTACATGTTCTTATTTCGATGTCTTTATTTGGTCCCTCTTGGACGACATTTCTAAAATACAGATTTTCTTCTGCTGGTTCTGTTGAAAAGGTGGTGCTTTCACGGATGTTTGCCCAAATTCCCAGCCTGTTTCTCAGGAGTGCCCCACGCCACCATGGGGCAAGGAAATTGGTCTTTTTACACTTTATAAAGTGCAGGATTCTGGAGTGGGAAGCCCACCAGGAAACACAACATTTGGCCCAGATAGAAGGAGCAGACCTCTCCCCAAATCACCAACTTTGGTTGCATATGCTTAGCGTTTGACACTGGTGAAAGCATTAAAGCATATTTGGCCCTTTTCAAACAGGATGTAGATGGTGTGAATATCTGTCCCTGGCAGGGGTGGTTGAGAACCATTAGGCATCTTTATTTCTCAGCATTTTAGTAGAAAGGGGATCAGCCAGCATGGCCAGTAATGATCAGGTAGCAAACACTGGCTGTACTTCTTAGTAACCACAGTGGAAGTGATTACTATCTGAAAGAAATACAAGTCTATAGAGGAATCAGCTCACATACATCAAGGGCATTTGGTCATGGTCATATACAATACTGTGAAGGCTTAAGTGACAGGGGGCTGGCTGTCTCTTCCTCATTCTCTCTGCTCATTTTTTCCAGCTGCTTCTGGGTTGCTCAGGGGGTTTGGATTGTTGGGCAAGATTAAATAGGCCCCAACTCCTACCTTGGGTATCCTGGGAATGAGTTCATTGATGCTGACTGAAACTGATACTTTCATCAGTGTCTTTTGACCTTCACTTGCCCTCCACTGTTCCTGGAACCAAGCTACCTGCTTTAAGTCGCAGAATTCCAGCCATTTCATTGAGTCAGGTGGCAGAACTCATTAGTACATTCATTCTCTCTCTCTCTCTCTGGAGATAAGTTCATTTCCACTGCTTCTCATCCACCAACTGCTGCCTTGTCTCACACTTCCCTGATCACCCTTCCAAGCGTCTTCTCAACAGGTTGTGGCCCTGCTTGTCCTTCCAAGTGTTTCTGGAAGAAGGATATAGTGGTACAAAAAAAAGCACATTAAGAGTTTGAAAACCAGAGGCAATAAAACTGTGCATTGGTTGTTGAATTGTGTGCATTACCTTTTATATATTTCATTTTTTAGGAATCTGAAGCATTATTCCTCAAAGCAATTAAAGCTCATCCAAATGCTGCGAGTTACCATGGCAATTTGGGTAAAGAAATTTTTCAATTTGAATCATATTGAAATCGTATGTAATTTTGATGAAATGGGTGTATTTCTTTCTATAAAGTCAATGTTGGAAGAGTAGTTTTCTCAAATCTAGCCTGTATCATCCTTTATAATATGGTTTCAAAATGTGGTTTTTTAAAAAAATTATTACACTAAAAAGGTAGCTAAATAATAGTCATATTTACAAGTCTTTTTTTAAGTATATTTTATTGACAATTGTCCCAATTTTTCCTCCCTCTCCCCCTCTCCCCAGTATCCTCCTTCCCTCCAGTGACTTCCCCCCTCCCGCTTATCATGTCCATGGGTCATGCTTTGGCTTCCCTTTGCCTATATTATTCCCCTGCCTATTTTATACCTACCAATTTGTGCTTCTTAATCCCTGCAACTTTCTCCCGATTTTCTCGTTTCCCCCTCCCAGCTGATAACCGTTCAGATAAATGATCTCCATATCTGTGATTCTATTCCTGTTCTATCGTTTGCTTAGTTTGTTTTTATTTTTTAGATTCTAGTTGCTGCTAGTTGTTTGTTGCCATATTATTGTTCATAGTCTTGATCTTCCTCTTCTTCTTACATAAGTCCCTTTAACATTGTGTATAATAAGAGCTTGGTGATGATGAACTCCTTTAGCTTTACCTTATCTGGGACTTTATCACTTTATCTGCCCTTCCATTCTAAATGATAGCTTTGTTGGATAGAGTAATCTTGGTCATAGGTCCTTGCTTTTCACTACTTTGTATACTTCTTGCCTATCCTTTCTGCCCTTCTTGCTTGCTGGAATTCTGGGCTGCGTGGTCTGGCACGGGGCTGGGATCACTTACTCACAAGGTGTCCCCCTCATTTTTATCCATCATACATGAATGTGGGACTGCCTGTTCTGCTGGCCGCGGCCACCTCGCCAGCTCGCTGACACCACCATACCGCCCCACCCGGACTCCTTGTCTCTACCCCACCTACCTGTCTGGATGAATATAGCTTCTTTAAATAGCTTCTTGGTAGTTGGACTTCGGTATGGTTCTGAGTGTTTCTCTGGGTGGTTTTCTGGCAGTTCTGGGTGTTTTTCTTTTCTTTTTTAAGTTAGTCGTGTTCCTTCTTATGGTTGTGCAATAAACGAAGCATCTTGACCAGAAGCCACATATCTTAATCAGAACAGCCCCCCAAATCACCCACTCTGATGATAAAACTCAGATAGTCTTTATTTGTGTGAAGGATCCTAAAAATGTTAAACTGAGGAGTGCTTTGGAAGTTTGCTATCTAACTTACATCCTTTTCCCATCTTCCATAATGGACCTTCTATTCTAGCTGGGTCTCTGCTTTTTTATGTTCTCCTATGCATTGGCTAAAGGTGCATTTACAAGAAATGTATTCTAGAATTCCTTTTTTCCATTACACATCTCAATAATTAAGATTTTTAGAGCATAATATGTGGATGTTTAGAATGCTCAGTCATGTGACTATTTTTTTAATCTAATCTGTTTCCTATAGACTGTAGCTTCTCAGCACAAAAGTCATGACACATAGATCATTGCTCTTCTGTCCGTCTAAAAAAATAGTTTTACTTACAAAATCATTGTAATCATCAGAGGCTTAACATTCTAATACTGAGATTTATTTTAACTATTATTTTATGGTCAGATTTGGATATGAGAGCCCTTATTTCCAGCTGGCAACAGGCAAGCCAATATTTTGCCAAAAGGTATAAAGGAATCTTTATTTAAAGTAAACAGCTGGACCTTTAAAGAGTCAGGACTCTGAGCAGTGTGGGAGCCCAGCCCTGTTCAGTCTGGCTTCCTGGAAATCTCATGGCAGAATTGAGAAAGTTTATGGACTCTTCCTTTTACTTTATGTAATAATGTTGCTGTAGGGAGATGGGTCATGCCTAATGACTCAAAGAACTGCAGGACTAACGGGGGGGTGGTTAAACAGACAATCACAAGGGAGTATAATTACAATAAATAAGGTTTGTGGCACAAACAATATTATTTTAAACAATGATTTTTTTAAATGGTTTCAGAGGTTCTTTAATATTTCTTTGTACGAGGTTGGGAACACTGCAAGTTATTCAGAAGCATTTCCAATGAAATTCATCTATTGCTATTTCAGCTGTGCTGTATCATCGTTGGGGGCATCTAGACTTGGCCAAAAAACACTATGAAATCTCTCTGCAGCTTGACCCCACTGCAGCAGGAACTAAGGAGAATTATGGTCTCCTAAGAAGAAAGCTGGAACAAGTGCAAAAGAAAGATGTCTGATCCTCTTCCTCCATTTTTTGAGTTTGTGCGTGTGCATGCATAAAGCATATCACTGATATTATGTGGTTACATTTAAACGTTTAAAAGTCTTATGTGTTTATCTTATTCTGTTTCTCTTCTGTGAAAACAAAGACATGCAAAAAGATTACAGCACCAGCAATGTTAAACACTTGATATGATTTTTGCATTGAAGTTGTATTTTTTCAGACCACTCAAATGTAAATTCTAAAATTCCCAGTATGAAGCCTTTTTTAATTAAAAAGGAGAAGAGAGAAAAACGATCTCAAGCAGCTAACAGTAGAGTTTACCCTGCATTTGGGATGTGAGCCGTGTTGTGTAGACTGGCACTATTAAACATCAACTTTGAACAAGAAATGACAAACTGACTTGTACAGTTTATATAAATACCAAATGTGTCTGTATATTAGACCTTTTTATTTAATGACGACAAAGGGTAAATTAAGATTTTTTGTTTTGAAATCTTTTTTAAGCAATATACTAGGAACTTTATTTGTAAGGAAATATTTATTGTGTTTTTGTGTTTTGAACAGGGCAAGTAACTGAATGAAAATGGAAATGTTGACATGTAGCATATTTATATACTTTTTCCCTCATAGGAAGAAGTTCACTCCTGCAATATTTTTTAGATTTTCCAACTTATTTCATAACATAGGAAATTATGTAGTATTCTACATGAACTGTTACTATTAATACAAAATCCAAGCTATGCTTTAGACAAAAGCAGGCAGCCTGATGTCTTTATTTGTTATATCTGGTATTAAGAGGGCTATACATCTATATAAGTTGCTTTTTTATGTTTTTAACTGTAAAGCAGTTTTCCATTTGGTTTGATGGAGCCACACTCATTACTATATTCAGAAAACACAAGAAGTAAATTTTCTCTGAAAAGAAGCCACGTTTCTTAGAATTGGATTATTTTTTCTATTTTATTTGATCAGAATAATTGTGTTTTACTTCATTCTTCTATACATGTTGTTGACCTTATGATTTATGCAACATCTGTGTTTTTTTATGCAGTAAAATTATTATACAAACTGGTAAAAATGTCATATTGCCTTTTTAATAGATAAGCTAGTGAATTTGTATTCTCCTTTCCCTTAAAATGATTAAAATGACAAATTAATCATTTCTAGTATGTGGCTTCTATTTAGCTTTAGAGACCATTTAGTAAAACTCTAGATTTACCCAGGTTCAGAGAATGGGGTAAATAGATCCCACGTTGAGGTGAATTTGATTCTCTACACTCTGTTTTTTGCCAGGGGAGGGGTGCAGATCTGCATAAGATTTGTAAATCAGTAATTATAACTCAAGATGGTTCAGTTACATCAGAAAAGAAAGTGCTAATGACTGACATACATCAGCAAAGAAAGTGCTGAGTTTCAAACATTTCTTAAGTGGTCCCAAATAATAGTAACAAATAGAAATCTCTTAGGGGCAGGAGCTGTCTTTTGCTCATTTAGGTTCCTATAGTGCTTAGCTTGGCAGGTAATAGATATACTATATGCTTGTTGATTTTTTTTAAAAGCAAATTTGCTTAAGACAGTACTTGTTTTTAAGGGTAAAGAAAAAATATTTCTGGGTGTTCCGGCCAAGATGGAGGCATAGGTAGAAACCCTTAGTTTCCATGCACAACCAAAAGGAGAATAACAACCAATTAAAATCAATAAACAACCAAAAGTGACAGAAAATAAACTGCATGGAACTCCAACAACCAAGGAATTAAAGAAAAATCAGCCAGAACAACCAGACCAATAAGGTGGTGGACACGCAGGCTGAATCAGAAAAACCACAGTGATGTGGCAGACCATGGAGGTGGGGATGGCTGCTGAGCTCAGTGGGCTACGAGGGAGGGGCTGACTTAAGGGGAAAACTGAGTCTCAGAGCTGACTGTGGACTACAGGGGCATTGTGGAGGTAGGAGATAGGAGGTAGGAGAAGACTCCCAGTCTCACACCAGAGTTCATTGAAAAGTGTGCTAGAGACAAGCAGGCGAGCTGCACTGTTCCCTCTCTGGCTGGCTCCTCCCCCACAGGCAGCACAGCAAAGAGGATTGCCCTGCCTGGCTGAACACCTAACGTCCCTCCCCCTTACAACCTATCAGCTGCACCAAGACAAAGAAATATGGCCCAAAGGACAGAACAGAGCAAAGCCTCAGAAAGAGAACTAAGCGATGAGGAGATAGCCAACCTACCTGATGGAAAATTTAAAGCCCTGGTAATCAAAATGCTCACATATATGATTGAGCTTGGTCGAAAAATGAAAAAAACAAATGAAGGATACCCAAAGTGAAATAAAGCAAAATATTCAGGGAACCAACAGCGACAAAAAGGAAACCAAGACTCAAAGCAATGATTTGGAGCAAAAGAAAGAAAGAAACATCCATCCAGAAGAAAAGGAAGAAACAAGAATTCAAAAAAATAAAGAGACTTAGGAACCTCTGGGACAACTTGAAATGTTCCGATATCTGAATTATAGGGGTGCCAGAAGGAGAAGAACAGTAGTGAGAAATTGAAAACTTATTTGAACAAATAATGAAGGAACACTTCCCCAATCTGGCAAAGGGGAAGGAAGTAGACTTCCAGGAAGCCCAGAGAGTCCCAAGAAAGTTGGACTCAAAGAGGAGCACACCAAGGTACATCATCATTAAGTTACCCAAGATTAAAGATAAAGAGAAAATCCTAAAAGAAGCAAGGGGAAAGGAGAGTTGCCTACAAAGGAGTGCCCATAAGGCTATCAGCTGATTTCTCCAAAGAAACCTGCAGGCAAGAAGGGGTTGGAAAGAAGTATTTGAAGTCACGAAAGGCAAGGATCTGTGTCCAAGATGACTCTACCCAGCAAAGCTTTCATTTAGAATGGAAGGGCAGATAAAGTGCTTCCCAGATAAGGTCAAGTTAAAGGAGTTCATCATCACCAAGCCATTATTATATGAAACGTTACAGGGACTTATCTAAGAAAAAGAGATAAAAAATATGAACAATAAAATGACAACAATCTCACAAGTATCAACAAATGAACCTAAAAGAAAAGAAAAACAACAAAAACAAACTAAGCCAGTACAGGAACAGAATCAGAGAAATGGACATCACCTGGAGGGATTTCAGTGGGGAGGGGGAAGGGAGGAATGGGGGGGGAAGGTACAGGGAAGAAGAAGCATAATTGTAGGCATAAGATAGATGAAGAAAGATAAAAAATGATATAGGATACAGAGGACTCAAAGAACTTATATGTACAACCCATGGACATGAACTAAAGGGGTGGGTAATGCTCAATGGCTGGCAGAGTAGTGTAGAGGGGGGATAAAGGGAAAAAATTGGAAAAACTGTAATAACATAATCAATAAAAAATACTGTTAAAAATTTCTTGTAAAAGCCCCTCTAGGATTCTCCCCCCACCCCCGCCCCATACTAAAACTGTAGCGTCAAATCAAGAGGTGCAAATCTGGGACTCCTGCCTACCAAACAGATCTCAGCTTTCACCGCTGTGCCTCCCAGGATTTCCATTGCAGCTGTCTTCTTTCCAAAGAAAACAGTCACTATTTTGGTTGATATTTCAGGAAGTCCTTTAACTCTACAGATTTTGGATGTGCACCATGCTGGCTCTCTTTTTTCTTCTTTTCCACCTCTAGGCAGATACCCTCTTTATTCCTTGGTTTTCTTCCTAAGGAGACTCAAGTGGAAGGCTGTCTTCCAGTTCCGGTATTATTTGGCATCTTTTTATTTTAATGTTTTATTGCTAATCACTTAAAGGAGTTGGGTAGGGGGTGTCAAAATAAACATGGGAGGAGTAGCCAGTAGGGAAATCTGAGATTCTTAATCCTCATCCTTCATCTCCCTGACAGTGAAACCCAGAAGGTGGTCTCGGGTTGTTTTTGGTTTGTTTAACAAGTCTGACTGCTATAATTCTTCCCTGTTTTAATGCAGTCTCACATTTATTTCCTAATGTATTTTTGAATCTTGAGACCCATTATTCATTTCCCCTACCTGACCAAGTAGACTGTATTGAACTGTAGCAATAATATCACAGCTCTCCATTTCCCTTTTTATCCTTTAGTGAGCTCCTCCCCGAATTTCCACAGAAGTATCCTCTTTGGTTAGTGTGCCCACCCTCTCACGGCCTCTCTCATTTAAACAGAATTCAGCTTATCAAAGCCATAGTCCATCTTGACCCCCATCCAACTATATTTTAGGTTAATGTCTCCAATCTGAGTTTGTTTCTCCTCATATCATTATCTGTTATTTAGAGATAATGGTAGATTCACATGCAGTCGTACAATATAAAGGGATTTCATATACCCTGCACCAGTTTCCCCCCAATGGTAACATCTTGCATAACAAGCGTACATTATCAGAGCCCGAATATTGACATTGAGGCATCCACCAACCTCATTCAGATGTCACCAGGCTTACATGTACTCATTTGCGTGTTCTGTCCTACGTAATTCTTACCACATTTTTAGATTTGTGTGGTCACCACAGTCAAGATACAGAACAATTCCATTACAAGGATCCCTCATGCTACTCTTACTACTTTTTTCAAAATATATTTTTTTCAACACTGCACTAGCACTGTGCTAGCTGCTGTGGATACAATGGAAAATGAAAGCAGATGGGATTCCTGCCCTTTGGGAGCGTGCAGGTTAAGTTAACTCAGTCCCCTTCCCAGGGAACTTCTTGGGGGGGGGGGTCACTCATTTACGTCTTTTATGTTTGCAGCTGTCATAGGTTTTCAGGGCATTTCTTCTGTGTTGAAAATTCTCCCTCAGCTGGTGAATCTCTTTTTTTACCAGAGGCAGTGAAACATAGAATCAAGTCAAATATTTTTTCTACTTCATAAGAACAGATATTGGTTCAGCTGCCTTTGCCTTCTTCTTTGGACCTCATATTGATAAAAGCTTTGCCAAGCATCCAGGGGAAAGTGAAGGGTTCTACTGAGACATAAGCTCCATTGAAGGGTCAGCAATGCTGTACATAGAGGGAAGCACTTACCATATTGGCCCAAATAGATGGATCTCAAGTGTTAACTAACCCTGTTTTTCAGTAGAGTGAGACATTTAATATTACTTGAAATTCCATTAATAAATACCAAATATGATTGTTGAATATTGCAGCGTCATTTTAAAATCCCACCAGTCTTATCTTAAATGGTCTCTTCCACCTCTAAATTCTACCAAGAATATATTAATTTTGGTGATGGCCTGTTTTAGGATAACATTCCTCACAAAATCCTGATTGGAAATTGATCTCTAATTCAAAATAAAAGGAGCAAAGGTTCCATGTGGGACAGTTTGGTTGCAATGAAGCAGACAAGTAAAGAATGAGGAGCCAAGAGAATTCTATCAAATATTAAGGCTCTTCACATGTTCTTTCACATTCCAATTTTTTCTTTAAATTGATAGGAATTACTGTTTATCTTAACATTGGGTTTTTATGAGCAATAGAAGTGAGAAGAGAGACTTAACCTTCTACTTTGCAAACTTTTGTATTATTTGAAATATTTTTTTTCTAAATAAAGGAATACATGTGACATTACAGAAAAATCTTTATGTAAGAGAGCCCTGGATGTGTATGTAATAAAGCTGTGATAAAGTACACTGGTGAGAAAGAGATAAAATAAAGGACACTCAGGGAACCAAAGGTGTTTGCTAAATTGCTTTGCCCAACAGACTAGAAACCGGGGGCCCCGGAGCAATGGGGAGGCTGAGTGAAAAGAAATGGGGAGGCAGCATCTTTCAGATTGTTGGTTGAACTACTGAAGTGTAATGCAGACTCTTTTCTGAAGCATGCATTTAAATTTTCAGTAAATTCTATATGCTTGTGACTTGGTGGTTGCCTAGAAATAGCTGGCATTTGGGTGCACAAAGTTTGAATGTGCAAGAAAACTGTGTTACAAGTGGATTTGAATGTTGTTCCATTTACCAGTTGTATGACCTTAGGCAAGTATAGTGGGTTGAATAGTGTTCCCCAAAATTCATGTCTACCTGGAACTTCAGAATGTGACTGTATTTGGAAATAGTGTCTTCACAGATACAATTAAAGATCTACAGAGGAAATCATCCTGGATTTAGGGTAGGCCCTAAATCCAATGACTGGTGTCTTATTAAAAAAGGAGAAGACATAGACACAGAGAAAAGAAGGCCACAGGCAGACGGAGGCAAAGATTGGACTGATGCTGCAACAAGCTAAAGAAGACCAGGAGCCACCAAAAATTTACAGAAAAGGACGGATCCTCCCTTAGAGACTCCGTTAGAGTCTCCCTTAGAGACTTCAGAGGCAGGTGGTCCTGCCTTTACCTTGATTTTGGACTTCTGGCCTCCAGAACAACGTTTATGTATGAAGCCACCCAGTTTGTGGTAATTTATGGCAGCCTTAGGAAATGAATACAGCAAGAAACTCACCTTCTTTATCTATAAAATGGGGGGAGGGGGATAATATGGCCTTTTCACAGGATTATTAGGAAGTTTAAATGAAAAAAGTTATATGAAGCCTTAGATCAATGCTTGGCACATAATATTACTCAATTAAAAATGATAACCCTCACTTTTCTTGAAGTTTTTATCCTGTAATTAAATGACCCACAAACAACCTCAGATTTAAATATCTATCACGTATGTTCTGAGACTGATTAGTTCAGAAAGTACTATACAACTGTTACACTGTTTATCAAAACTGGCTTGAGCATCCTGCATTTCTAGTCATTTTATTTTCAAATATGTGGCATTTTTTTAAGGACCAGTAAAGCTTTCTGCTTCCTATTTGTGATAAGTGTTCAAGAAAAGGTTTTCCTTGTAGATTTAAATTAAACTTTTATTTATTATTTAAAAACAGTTTGATCTCAGCAGTTACATTTTTATACCATTAATTTTGATAAATAGACTTGAGATTTGTCTTGAAGAATATTAAAACTGATCATTTCTAGAACTTTCTGATAAAGTATATGGATGATAACTGGTCTGCAGAATCTGCAGACATCAGCAAACAGAGGGATAAGGTGAAAAGAACAGATACCAGGAATGTGAGATCTATCCTAGGGCCAACTTGACAGGAATAAGTCATTTTTTTTAAGCTTCAATAATTCAACTAAATACAAACACTTCCAATCCTGCCTTTAGTCACCAGGAACCTGGGATGAGTCAATTACTATATGCTTCAGTTGCTTCTAATAAAAATAATGGTGATGGATGTTGCTCTTGTTGTTGAATTTCTCCTCTATGAAATGCAAGGTTTAAACTAAACCAGTGGTCTTTAAACATCCTTACATGCTTAACCTTTTTTTTTTTTTTTAACTAAGTCTTATACAGAGATACACTGTAAAAAATACAAAAATGAACTACTTTGGATGCTTATATAAATCCTCATAAAAAATTAGATGTTGACGCTTTGTACACATCCCTCTCTCGCCTCAAGCCTTTGAAACACTATTTCCTTTAAATTTCACCTCAGCTCCTCTCCTCCCTGAATCTCCGAACTTCATCTTTCTTTGATGAGTCATGTCAGGGTTCCTCTGATGTGTAGTCTCCCCCATTGCAAAAGCCAATAAATTTGACTTTGTCCAATGATGGTTTTGTGCTAGAGGTCTCTGACTGGGCTCAGACAGGCTACATGCTTATAATATGGCCTTGGTCAAGCCATCTGACCGCTTTACCTCATCTGTAAAGTGGGGAAATTCTCTACCTGGTCTTTACAGTACAGGAAGGAGTAAGGATCATGTGATCATATATACAAAATACCTTTATGGATAGGACTATATGTATGAGGTCTGTCCAGGAAAAGTCCAGCCATTGTTCATATAACAAGAATGGTTTGTGTGACATCAATGTAACCTGGCAGCCAAGGAGAGTGGACTGGACTGTGCATGTCTGAACAATGACAACTTCACTGTACTTGTCAGTGAGGTCTATAGATGCCATTGAGTGAGCATGTGTACTGTGTGGCCATTGCTTTCAAAATGACTGAGCGAGTAGAGTAACAAATCTGCATAAGATTTTTAGTTAGTCTTGAACATTCCTTCATGGAAACTACTCATATGATTCAGAAGACTGCAGATATGAACAACTGGTGATTGGCAGCTTCGTCATGACAATGTGCCACTCATGCATCATGTCTCATGCAGAGTTTTTGGTGAAACATCAAATCACCCTGTTGATTCAGCCCCCCAACTCCCCAGACATGACTCCTTGTGACTACTAGCTTTTCTCAAAACTAAAATCACCTTTGAAAAGGAAGAGATTTCAGACTGTCGATGAGATTCAGAAAAATATGATGGGGCGGCTGAAGGTGACTGGGAGAACTGTGTGAGGTCCCAAGTTGCCTGCTTTGAAGGGGGCTGGAGGCATCACTGTCCTATGTACAGTGTTTCTTCTATCTTGTGTCTTCTCCAGTAAATGTCTCTACTTTTCATATGCCATGGCTGGATACCTTCTGGACATACCTTGTATAGGGTTATTCATTGGAACCTGCACTTTTAACAAAGAGGTTCAAATGTAGAACAAATTATTCATCCAGATAATGTAAGTTTCAGCGTATGCTACCCAGCTTTCCTGTTTAACCCTCATGTTAAAGAGCTCAGGTTTTAGGTTCAGTTGGATATGGGTTCAAATTTTAGCACTCTTGATTCAAGGTAGTGTGCCTTTGAATGGGTTATGGAGCCCCTTGGAGCCATTTTATATGTAAAATGGAAGTGGTAATACCTGCTTCATACTATTGTTCAAAGAATAAAATGAGAAGGAGTACTTTGCCAAGGCACGTAAGAACTCTTCATGTGTATTCTTACCTATAGTGACAGTTCACAGGAATTAAGCTACATTTCATTTTGTAATGTCTACATTTCTAGGCACCAGGTAAGCATTATTTTCTTTTAAAAGTTACTGTTTGGAGAGCAGGACCAAATAACTTGCTCCTAGATTTAAGAAGAATAATAGCAGCAATGCTACAGGGTTAGAGTTTAGTTTTTGGCCTCTGTGCAATGTAATTAGCTTTTTTCAGCTAATGGCATGCTTGGCTGGTCAGGTTACTTTTTCTGGGAATTCTTACAATGATGCTATTATTCACAATTAAGAATTTATTCACCAAAACTAATGAAATAGTCCAATACAGGCCTTCACTTGAGTCCTTTGTTATTCCCAAATTTATAGAAGATGGACAATAGCATAGACCATCTCAGCTGCAATTGCTTGGAAAATTCCATAGGCTTTTTAGAAGAGATAATGCATGTCATTTGTGGAGAAAGGTCAGCACCTTGTTTTAAAATATCGGACAGCAGTGCACATCATCTTCAAACTGTTAATTCCAGAAGTACCGGATTGAATTTATTGTGAGTGAACTTAACTTCATGAGGTTGGTTTTATCTGTCCATTAGTTTCTTTGCCATGAAAATTGTTTAGCAATGAGACCTGTTGTATTAAGTAATATAACTTGACAGAGTAAAAAGAAAAACAACCCTGCTGCTTTCAAATTGAACAATTCCTTAGAACTAGGTTTGGAAATGGAAGCAAGAAACCTAGTTATTTGCAGAATACATTTTTTCTACTTTTTGCACACAAATTTTCTAAATTAGCCTAGTTAGTGGATCCTTTGTTTACTATAAAGCCTTTTTGTTAAGTTCATATTGATTTACATAGGGTAGTTAATAAAAAAATAAACTTCAATTAATATTATTGAAGGCCTAGTCTGTATACCATGGTGGAAAGTGCTTCGAGCTCATAAAGAATAGAGGTCTGCCCTCGTACAATTCAGTTCAGTAAGTACACAGTCATATAAACCAACTATTATAGAATGGGGAGATAAAGATTGCAACAGAGGCTGGAGCAAAAGAGTATAAGGCAGGGTAGACAAACTTTCTATAAAAGGGCAGGTGATAAATATTTTAGGCTTTGCAGGCCTCATGGTCTCAATGGAAACCATAGACAATACATAAATGAATGAGCATGACTGCATTTTCAGTAGAACTTATTTATGGATACTGAAATTTGAGTCTCATATAATATGCATATGTCATGAAGTATTATATTTTTATTCTGATACTTTTCCAAGCATTTAAAAATGTAAAACTTATTCTGAGCTTATGGGTCATACAAAAACAAGTGGTATGATGGATTTACTAGAATAATTTGTTAATATTTCAGTATATTTTAGAGTGTTATTTAGTTAGACCTCAACTCCTTATATAGTCTCCTTGTTCTGTTGTTTAATTAACATGACAATTATACTTTCAAGAGATCCAGAACATATTTTCCCATCTGTTGTGTGGTATTTGTGATGCTGAAGGCATGGGGTAGGGGTAACAAAGAGATGGGGTTGGCCTCTTACATAATACTAAGTAGCAGTGTATTTAGCAAATATAAATTAGGCATCTATCTTATGACACCCAAGTCTGGACCAGGGAGCTTGGCAATTACTGGCTGGGATTTAGATAACAAAAATGGTCAAACTGGATAATTCCAGTTAAAGACAATTGGCTAGCTTAAATTCTTTGAGTTGATAAAGGAAATGTTGGTTGAGCTTTGAACCCAGGCTCAGCAATTTATTGGTTGTACAACCCTGAGCCTGGAGGATGCGGGAGATTGTAGATAGCAGAGCAAGGGATCACAGTGAGGAGGAAAAGAGCTGATGTTGGGTGCAACTCTTACCATTGAGTGATTCACCTGTATCATTTGGATGCAACCTGACAGCCTCAGTGAATCAACTCAGTTCCTGACCTCACTAGAGCAGTTGGCCTTTGAGGACTCCTGTGTAACCCACCAACCCTAAACTGCCAAGCCAAGGACTCTCCTAAACTGATCAGTTTTCTTACTTAAAAAAAGATTCTATTATTTATTTTTAGAGAGAGGGGAAGGGAGGAAGAGAGAGAGAGAAATATTGATCCATTGCCTCTCATATACAATCTGACCAGGGATGGAACCTGCAACCCAGGCATGTGACCTGACCAGGAATGGAATCGGTGACCTTTAGCTTTGCAGGCCAACAAAAAAACTGAGCCACACCAGTCAGGGCTCAATCAGTTTTCTTGGGAAACTCTTTGCCTTTTGCTGGGGGGGGGGGGGGTCTGCCCACAGAGCCCCCCATCCTCCATGGATAAGAATAAGTCTACCAAGACATGATCTGCTTGGGGAGGAGAGGTGGCCGATCTCTCAAAGGAGAAGGGCCAAGAGCCCCTTTCTCAATGGCTGTTATTAGGTTCGTTTTACACAGAAATATAGGTAAAGCTCATCAATCATTGTCAGGAGGCAAGGATCAAACAATAGATAACAGGCAAAGAATTCTGAGGGCTTAATCTGAGTCAGGGTCTGTCAGCAAAAGAGCTATAAAACTTTAAGAGACAAACTCATTTCCTCCTCCAACCCTTATCATTTAAATTAGAGCACTCTTAGCAAAGCAGGTTTCACAGGACTTTACAAATTCTTTCTTATGCCCGATCACCTGGGGAGCCCACCCTATCCAGCACAATCCTGCACCACCCTCTGTCATGTTTCAGGCTTAAGTCAGGCAGCCAAGAGATAAGGAAACTTCTCCCAGATGGAATGAGGACTCGAGCTATGTCAGGATAGCTGGGGGAGCGAGGTTCCATCACCCCCTTTTGCTGTAGCCCCCCCGAGTCCTTCCTTGAGGGCCTTTCACATGATCATGCCTGTCTTAGGTGACCCCTCCCTTGAGAGAATCTTACCCATCATTGGCTAACCCACCAACCATTGGGGGCCAGATATGGATGAAGCAGAATCGGTGCTCCTGCCAGGGAGATAAGCTTTGTCTCCTTAGTGGCTTATAGTCTAAAGGTCGCTCACTCAGCTTTAGCCATGGGCGGGAGTGGGGGGGGGAGTTACAGCTCCTGAAACCAGGCAGGGCGGTTCCCAACATTTTGCCTTTTTGAGGGCAGTCCCAGCCCTGCCTTTGCTAGATAACCATGTTTACAGTGAACTTCCTTGTGTGTGCTCAGACACAAGTAAATCCTGTGGAATCTAGATCCCACTCCAGACTACCCAAACTAGAATCTGCATTTTTAAAATTTTATTTCTCAATTTACATTCAAACTATTTTGCACTTAGAATCTTCATTTTTAAACAAGATCTTCAGTTGATTCACTTAGACAATACAATTTGAGAGTCACATAGGCAGTACAAGTTGGGAGTAACTGGAGCAAATCTTCAATAAATCATGGTTCTCAAACTTGAACGTACAACCGAAGCACTCATTAAAATGCGCATCTCTGGGCCCTACCCTCAGAGTTGCTGTTTCAGAAGGTCTGGGTGTAACCTGAGATCCTGCATTTCTATGTTCAATAGCTGAAGCTACTGCTCTGGGACTACATTTTGAAAACCACTAATTTGAACTATTTATGAGTTCTTTTTTTGACAGTTAAACTGAAGACTTCACTCCACAGTGGCTAGTCTATGTTGACTCAGACTCTCCCAGTCTTGCCTGATAGTAAATGCAGCTTGACAATCACCTCATCACCATCTTTAACTTTCCTTTCCCAGAGAAATTATGTATACGCCTCACTTCCCTGTTGACATGATCTCCCTTCCTCATAAATAAGCAAATAAATAAAAACAAAATTATTCTTCCCTTAAAAGTAAAAAATAAAAAAGTAAGATTATTCCTACTCTTTAAAAATATATGCTAGAGCTGGGGGAGGGGTAGTGGGAGGAAAGTGGACATAACTGTACTTGAACAACAATAAATAAATGTATATGACAGGTAACTTTTTAAATATATTTTACTTTAATCATGAACTTTTTAACACAAGAAAGAACTCTATGAACATTATGGCTTATGAATCTGATCTTTTATGAATTTTTGAATTGGTTTTATGAATTTTTGATTTTTTGAATTTTATATCTATTCATAACACAACCAAATTAGCATTTATTGGAAACGTTTGGATTAAAATCAGATTGGTACAAGATTTCAACCAGTACACATACATAAGAAAGTGGAAGGGACAGATAATGATTAAGGGAGATTATTGCTAGTTATATAGTTACTTATACATTTGTGTCTTTGCAGGGGAGGGAACAGAAGTGGTCCTCTCCATCTCTGTGCCATTCCTGTCACCTGAGTCCCCAAAATAGCATTGCTGAAACCCAGAATGAGCACAGTCTTTGGATAAAAATTCTCCTTCAGCTTTTGGTCTTCATTCCTTTCATTTCTAGGTTCATTTTAAGTCCTAGGAGCCAGGCAAAGGCAGTAGCTATTTCTTCCATTGTCTTCTACAACCAAAGTTTTATTTAAAAAGGGGGAATTGATAATATGTGGCATTATCAAGACTATATAATTATCTACAATAGCCAGTATGGTATCAGGCTGAGAGAGTGTGAATGCTCCAGTGTGAGGCCTTACTGTTATGTTTGATGGGATGCATCCCCAGGTGTGGGCTCATTTCTAAGTGTGTGTGTGTGCGCGCGTGTGTGCGCGCGCGTGCAGCTGATGTAGTGTATCCCCAGTGTGTCTGAGTTCAACATGCAGTCAAAGCTGGCCATGAGCGCTCAGGACGTGTTAAAGCTTACGTGTTTGAGGCCAGGAGCCTCAGGTGTGCGCGCTGCCCCAGGAGCAGGGAAGACAGAGGCGAGGCCAGAGCGGGCTAGTACCGCATCCCGCCTCTAGGGGGCGCCCCCGGGGGCGGCCTCCCCGGGCTGCAGTGTCGTCCTTGGTCAGCGATTTCCGCTCAGCTGCTCCGGCCCGCTCTCCCCGACCGCGCAGCGCCCTGCGGCAGGTGAGGCGTTGGGCTCCAGCCGAGCGGAGGATAGGGAGCTGTCCTGGCCTCCCTGCACTGCCCTGGGGACTCCAGGGACTTGGGCCGTCTGTGCTGACGCGGCGCATTGCTCGGACGCTGCGTCTGGGCCGCGGGGTCCTGGGAAGTAGGGGTGGAAGAGAGGGGAAGGGCAGAGCTTGGGCTGGAAAAGGGACGCCGACGGCTTTCGGAACCAACTGCAAGGGAGGAAACACCAGGCGGTTAAACGCAACCACAGATTGGCTCCACTCCACGCGAAGCGAGAACCACTGGCAGAACGGGGCGAGTGCAGAAACAGTTAGGATCTGCCTTCAGGTTAGGTAGACTGCTTGTCCCTAACGTAAAGACTTCCGAAGGATATCTGAGTTGAATGAGGTTTAACACTTTTCGGAATTGTTCTTAATTTTAGAGATACCTGTATGTGAGGAAACCGAAAGCTGCAAAAGAAATGTAAAAACTTTTGGCGTTTGCCAGTTTTTGAGCTTAGTTTTCTTTGAAGCCGTTGGTGACACAGCTGAAGTTTTGGAGCAGTTTTTTGCTGCCTTGATTACGCTAAATATGGTTATTGCTGTTTCACTCTGGAAGCCCTAAATAGGTGCACGGTTTTCTGAATACACTTTCTTGATTCCAAGCTTACTTTGTGAACATTGAACTGATAAGAAAATTCATTGTAGCCATATTTTAAAGCAGGTTATTAATTTTGCCAAACGTCCTAGGTATTAAAAACGAAGGGGTATCACTAAATCAGTTGGATTGATCTATGTAAAGTGTACGTCTTAATCACTCACCATACTTATGTAATTTGCCCGATAACTGAAGACTGTTCTCTCCAGTCTCGTGCAATTTATTCAAATGCTAATATGAAGAGCTCCTGCAGTTTGCCCTTATATTTCCCCAAATTACTTGTTTTCTTGAGTTGACTCCCAGGAAAAACTGGAAACTGCTAAGCAGACTATCTGGTGGCGAGCATTGTATTTCAAAAGCATAGTTTGCAAAGTTAAATTTTCTAATTGGTGGATTTTTGTTCACAAATATTTTGAACCAGCTGACCTTGCTAATGAGGGTCCTAACTATTAACACTGGTCCTAGAAAGGGTTAGGCTGCTTCTAACCCTTGCTCATGGGCAACAGGAAGTAGAAGAGAATACAGATAGAAACTGATAACTATTTAAGCTTTAAAATTATATGCTCATTTTTCTCTATTTTACCTAGTAAGATCTCTTGAAAATTCCAACCTATGTCAGCTGTTCCTAGTGCAGTTTGTTGAAAGGCTTTGAACCCACAACTGTGGGCACTACAGGGCTAACTGAGGATGTAAGGCACCCTGCAGGCTGGCATGATGCAGGCAACGGTGTTTGCAGGACTGGTCTCAAGGAAAGGTGGCAATAAGAGGACAAAAATCAAGTGATCTTAGCAGTTTTCTCTGGAGCATTTTCAGCCAGAGGTAAACCTTGATTATTAGACATTTTATTAAGAGAACATTGGTTAGCCCTGGCCAGTGTGACTCAGTTGGTTGGAGCATTGTCCTGTAAACCAAAAGTGTGCAGGTTCCATTCCCCGTTGGGGCACATCCCTAGGTTGTAGGTTCAGTCCCTGGTTGGGGGCACATACAATAGGCAATCCAATCAATGTTTTTCTCTCACACGGATGTTTCTCTTCCCCTCACCCTTTCCCGTCCCCTTTACAAGCATGTTTTCTGGTGAGGATTTAAGAGAAGAGAGAGAGTTGGTTAAACATGACAAGCATCTTGCTTAACAAGCACTCATTCTTTAATTGAAATTCTCTCTTGTCAGTGAAATTTTTCAAGGCAAGAAAGCCTTGCTTAGGTTGGACCTGTTTAGGCTGTATAGGCAGGGCTTACTCTAGGTAAGGTGTTGTTACACTACTGGGTTTACAGAAAAGAACACAAAGATGAATTCTCACTGGAGGACTAAGGGGAGGTCACATCTGCACTGAACCTTGAACAGAGAGTAGAATTTTTAGAGGCAGAGGAGTGTAATGAGGCATTCCTAGTAGTAAACACCATGGGCAAAGATTAAGAAGTTAAAATGTAACTATGTTCATAAGTATGGGAGCAAATGATATGCTGAGGCTAGACTAACAAAGTCTTTTTTAGCCAAATCTGCTTCATCTTTTTATTTTGAGGCTTTTTGCAGTTGTTGTGGCAGTTTAAATTCCAGACAACATGATATGTCACCCCTACATAGTGCAGTAGGCACTGCCCCAAAGGAGGGCATTTTCTTGTTTACTGTAATACCATTGTCACCTCCTAACCAAATTGACAATAATTCCTTACAATTTTCTAAAACCCAGTCCACTGTCAAATTTCAGCGATTGGCTCAGAAATGAACTTATTCTTACTGCTGGTCTGTGCGAATCAGAATCTTGAGTATCTGCTCTCTTTGTTAAATCTAGAACAGGGGTTTGACAGACTTTTTCTTAAAAGGGCCAGATGCTAACTCTGTTAGGTTTTGCAGGCCATGCAGTCTCTGCTGCAACTACCCAACTGTCTTGTCCTGAAAAGTTAGCCATGGATGATATGTAAAAATTTGCATAAATGTGTTCCCCCAAAATTGTGTGTGTCACAGTTATTTGTTTAAAACTCCACTGGTGGACCGAGCCATAGACAACTGCTGACAGTTGTCTAAAGCAGCACCCATGTGCTTCTTTAATGCCAGTGATTTATTGGTGTCACTTGGTTGTGTATAAATGCCTCATGTTCTGGATTCACCTTTTTGTGTCGCGTGGTTTAGCTTGCTCCTCTACCTCCTGTAGTTTCTGTTATCTGAAAGACAGAGCTAAAGGCTTAAATTCAGGTTGAACATTTCTGGCAGATGTGGTTTGAATTTTTTAAAAAATATAAATTTAAGACCTTCAAAGACTAGGAAACCTTCATCCAGGAAGCTCATTTTTTTTTTTTTTTTTTCTAAAATAGTCTTTGCCTGATGACTGAGAATACAGTTTTTCCTTTCTTATTTTCCTTACTTGAAGAGAGGATATAGCTGCTGTTTCTCAAGGAGGCTGAGAACTTTGAACCCCTCTGCTAGGTCACTGGGAATTTTCCTTTTTTCAAGGCATCTTGTGGTACGTTGGACAGTGCACTACATTTTCTCATTGAATGGAACTACCTTCCTTGGGCCCACATCCAGGGCCTAAGATGTCTTCCACCAGGGGCTGGGTGATTTGTTTTTGTTTTTAAGCCTCTTGTCACATAAACACTCAACTTTCTTTACTCACCCTTTTCTTAATCTTACCTCCAGCAGGACTGAGAACTGGATACCTACCTGGTGCATATCATCCTATAAGGTGGGAGCACGATTCCTGGTGCCCTATTTGGAAGGATTCTGAAGTCAAAAGCTTTTCAGACTCTCAGATTTCCTGTGGTTCTGGATTCCAGGGCCACACGGTTTTGAAGAAGCAAGCTTACAGGTGAGAATTGTTTTTTCCTCTGTTCTACAGTTTTCTTGCTCTTAAATTCTATAGCACCAGAGAAAGTATGTTGACAAACACAGTCAGATGGTCGTCCTTGTCTTTTTGTCACCTAAGAACAGTAAGGGAAACCGTTCATCTCTGTACCCACTTTTCCAGAAAACATGGCATTAGGTTGTGGTCCTTTTCTTACTGATTTGCAAGAATTCTTTATACACTGAGGATGCTTATCTTTTGTCATATAGTATGTAACAACTATATTTTCCCCATTTTTTACTTTGTTTACAGTACTTAAGCTCTGAAGAAAAATTTAATTTTATATGGGGAAAAACATCAGTCTCCCCTTTATAGTTTCCTTGCTTTGTGTTTTGCTTAGAAAGATAATAATCATTTCAAGGTTATTCTTTTCAAAATTTGTGTTCACACAGATAAATGAACATGTGATGAGAGCTAAGAACAAGTGATTCTGAAAAAGAATAATATTAAAGGGGGCTGTTTCTACCGGATAGTATAAATTAAATTGATTAAATGTTAGCATTAAGATAGGCCCTACTTTAATGTGTTGAAATTGGGGAGTGGGTGTTTAGGGATTATTATATCATTACTCTATTTTTGTTGTATTATGACTTCTCATAATAAAAGAATTTGACTTCTCATAATAAACTTCTCTTTAAAAAAGAATAATGGGGGAAACCTGTCTTTACCGTATTGGTTCATATTCAGCAACTATTAATAGTCTCTGTGCTAAACAGTGGGGATATTGTGTCAATAAATGCACAAGATCTCGGGGCTTACATTTCTCACTTAGGAGACAGACATTGTCACAGTTAAAGAGACCAACTCCTTGGTCAGTCTGCCTAGCTTCAGTCCTGGCTCTTCCATTTACTAGCAGGGTGATTTTGAACTTTTTGATTTAAAAAATGGGCATAACATATCTATCTGATAGGGTTGTTGGGAGAATTGAATGAGAAAATCCATGAAAAATTCTTTATATGGTGCTTGGTATTTAATAAATTAAAAGTGTAAACTTTAAAGAAGAGAATGATTGCAAACAGCAAGGACCAAGGTGGAGAGGTATATGGAGTAGGGCTTATGTGGTTCGGTAAAGTGGGGTTTGGAGATGTGAGATTTGGGAGAACACATCTCTTAACTGAATGGAAGTGGCTTTCATTGGGGGCAGCAGAGAAGTGGCACAGACAGAGGCCTAACAAGTGGGAGAAGTGCATCTTATTTTGTATTAGGTTCCTAGTGCTTCTGGATCTCCCCAACTGAAATGAAGGCATCAGCCAGGCTGTGTCCCCACCTGGGGGCCCTAGAGGAGATTCTCTTTTCTGAAGTGTTCCACCCCTTATTCCTTGGCTCATTGGCTCCTTCCCTCTGCCTTGAAAGATAGCCATATTGCATCCCTTTGACCCTCCAGCGCAGTCACAGCTCTCTGCCCTGAGCCAAGGAAGCTTCTTCACTCTGAAGGCCTCAGGTGGTTAGATTGGACCCATTTGGCTTATCCAGGATCATTTCTGCATCTCAAAGCCATTAACTTTTAAGCACATCTGAAAAGTCCCTTGTGCCATGTAAAGTAATATGTTCATAAGTTCCGGGGACTAAGGCATGGGCATCTTTGGGAGGGAAAAGGGCTTTATCCAGTCACCTCACCTTGTAATGCAGTAGCTGCTGCCGGATCCAGGCAGCTCCCCAGACATTAGGGGCAGTCAGATGCATTAGGACCAGGTACTAATACAGGCTCAGAGTCTGTTTCCACTACACTTCCACTCTCCAGGACCCTCCTTCTCAATATTAATAAGAGACACTTCTGAGTGACAGGAATCGTTGGCTCCACCTATGAAATACCACCAGTTCTTCAGAGCTTGACTGGGGGGCTATCAAAAACCTTCTTTGATTCATTCCTATGCCTCCATCCTCCCCAAAAGGTCACACCTGCCGCTGCAGCCCGATGGGGCTTTTGCTTCCGCAACTAGTTTCCATTTTAGTTTTTTCTGTTGTTTTTACCCGTGTTAATTGTTTTTGCACTCTAGCCTTAGACAGTGTTGGGCTTTTTTAAACAAAAGTCATACTAAGATTTTTAGTATTTTCTCATCTAATAATGCCAATTAGGTGAGAGCCAGGGCTTCCTCATTTGGATTCCCCAGTAGTGCCTTCCATATAACAGGCAGCCAGCCAGAGCACATTTCCAATTAGTTGGGAGTGTTTTTGTAGAACCCTGACATTTTGAGTTATGCCAGAGTAAATTAGAGAAACACTTCTCATATTATGTAGCATTCTTATCCATTTGTTCAGATCACTACATCTGCTTTTAGACTTTTTGAGGGTTTATCTTTTCCTGTTATTATTATCTGTACTTAAAGGAATATGCAGCAGATAAGTTAATGAAAATTATTAATATTTTTACATCTCATGATGGTTTTACTAATTTATGAGCATTAAATGAGATTTGAAAAGCATTCTTTAAGCCATTATTTTTTAGTAGAATCACAACTGCCAGTTCTGAATTACTCTTTCTCCCGTGATTTGGTTTCCTGTAAAGTTGGATGGAGATTATAAAAACCTAATGAAAATAATGAGGCAGAATAAGTATATCTTATAAATGAATAAAAAAACAGGGTTGGATGGCATTCTTGGGAGTATTTATGAAGACAGTCACTGTTTTTCTTTTTCTCTCTCAGCATTTTATTATAAACATTTGCAGCCATACTTAAAAGTAAAGTACAGTGAACCCCACCCACCAGCACGGCGTCAGAAATCCATGCGCCGTTCTGGCTTTGCCGTACTTCTTCGCCCGTCTCTTCCTCCCTCCCTCCATCTTTTCTTTTTTGAATTTTGTTTGTTTGCTTATTTCTGAAATGCCAGAAACCATATCATTCTACCCCTGAATATTTTTGTATGAATTTTCTTTAAAAGTTTAGTTTTTACGTAACTGCAGCCCTACCTAACAAGGAACAAAATAGCCTTAATATCATCTAGTGCTGTTTTCAAATTTACCCAGCGGTCTAAAAAAGTCTGTGTTTTTTCAAATCAGGATCGAAACAAAGCCCAGTTGTTGTATTTGGTTTATACACTTCCTAAGTGTCTTTTAAAGAATAATTGATACTTTCACCTTTTTTAAAGATTTTATTTATTTGTTTTTAGAGAGAGGTGAAGGGAGGGAGAAAGAGAGGGAAAGAAAAATCAGTGTGCAAGAGAAACATTGATCAGTTGCCTCTCATATACCCCTAACTGGGGACCTGGCCCACAACCCAGGCACTTGACCTGACCAGGAATCCCACTGGCGACCCACCCACTGAGCCACACCAGTCAAGGGCTACCTTTTAACTGAGCGCTTTAGAGTATTTGCATGCTCTCATTCTTTCATTATTACTATTTGAATTTATATAAAGTAAAATTGATCTTTTTGTTGTAAAATTCTGTGAATTTTAAAATTGATCGATTCATATAACCCTTACCACAGTCCTGATACAGAGCAGTTCCATCACCAGAAGCAGCCCAGAGAATAAAACATAATAAGCTCTCCCTCATGTTTGTCCCTTTACAGTCAAACCTTCACTCTGTCCCTAATCTTGACCACCCTTGACCTGATTTCCATTTTTATAAGTTTTGCCATTTCCAAATGTCACATAAATGAAATTATATAGTATGGAACCTTTGAAACTGACTTTTTTCATTCAGACAATGTCTTTGAGGTTCATCCATGTGTGTATGTATCCTTTCTTATTCCCAAATGGTATTTCATCTTATCGGTGTACTACAGTTTGTGTCCAGTCCATGTTGAAAGACATTTGCATTCTTTATGGTTTTTGGTGATTATGAACAGAGCTGCTATACACATTTATATCCCCTCATTTGTATCCCCACCAGCAATGTATGAGAGTTCCAGTTGCTCCATATCCTTGTCAGCACTTGATATTGTCAGTTTTTAATTTGACCCATCCTAATAGGTATGTGTTTTTATTTTTAGTTACCTGATTTCAGTTTTTGAGTATTATAAAAAATATTTCTAATAATTCTTGAATAAATTACTGAATTAAACTTATTTTATATACCTGTTATGAAAATAAATTTCTGGTTTTCTGGTGATAATCTACATTTAATATAGTAAATAGTAAATAGGCTATATTGAAAGAATAAAAGCAGAACGTATTGAGAGGAGTCTTAAATCTCATCAGTGGACACATCATATATGGCAAAGGATTACAGAATAGCATCTAAATATATAATGCATTTTATAGTATTCATTCATCATTGTATCTTGTGCATGTCTCACTCCCATTTTACCATTAGTAACCGACAGTGCCATAATTGCTTTTGCTATCAGTTTTATGCTAGATTAGATTAATTGGTGAATCTTGAGTTACCTGAAAATAAATGGATATATGCAGAGAATAAGTTAAAATTGACCGCTTCCCGGTGTCTTAGACAGTAGTAAAACCTTGCATTTGAAGAATTTAGGGACCATGGTCACTGGTCACTGTTGCTTGAACATGTGAATTTGACTACTGGATTAATTACCAAGCTGGCACTGCTGATGTTGTCCCTCGCACTTCGAATTGGATAGAACTCTGAAAGTCTCAGGGTGCAGAAAGTCATTACTGAGGGAGGGTCCATCTGTAAACTCAAGTGACACCCATTAACTGCTATGGATTGAGCTTCAGGTTGACAGCTCAGTTGGGAGAATGGTGTCCATATAGGTTTTACTTTGTGACTAGAAGTCTCTCTGTTTTTGCTTGTGAAAGTCACTGGATGGTTAGACCTTTTGACAGACCTTTCTTTGTAACATATGGGCATTATAAGGAAAAACTGAACTTGACAAATGAAGGAAGATTGAGGACAAATTGCCAGATTTGAGGTTGTTGTGGTCTGAAGCCTCACAGGTTAAGTACTAGGAAAATGTGGTTCAAGATGTAAAAAAATGGATGGGTTTCTGTGGTTAACGCATTTTTGGTTTAAAACTAATATGTTAATTTATCTGTATATCAATAACGATTGAAATACAAAATAGTGAAGAATTAGAAAGGTGTCACCTCCATTGGACCCAAGTATTTGTTTTATTTAGAAAGTTATGGATGTCCTTTAAACTTTATGCTTGTTGACATTAACAAAGCCTTATAAATGTGGGTATATATTTTGGGGGGAGGTTTGGAGCAGGGATAATAGAAATGTACTGGGGCCTTGAATCCATGGTTTTGGAATACCAGACTAATGCACCTGCTGCCCCCTGGTGGCAGCATATTAAAACAGTGCAGTTGAGAAGTGAAGAATTCTAGTGAGCTAAGTCCATTGTGTAAGAGGATCAATAGGAAGCCTGGAGATGGTTTCTCTTTCCAGTTCTTCTCATATTACTAACTGTATGATCTTAAGCAAATAATTTCATTTGATTAAACTCTATATTTCCCTTTCTTCAACTTTAAAGTGTAATTTGTAAAGTTTATTTCAGCTTTATCATCTTATATATAATTCTCCAGTGGTAATAGCAAATATTATTACAGCGAAAGGTGTCAAGTTTCACTTTTTCCTTTAGAAGATGAGTCCTAACAAGTCCCAGATTTTTACTCAAGAAAGCAGGCTCTAGGGTGACTTCTGAAGCTTGATATGGATTTGGCTCTGGTCAGCAAACTCCATGGCTGTCTCTGTAACACATTTCATAATTAGCATAGTGACCATGCGTTATTATGACCGCTTACAAGTGATATCATTTAACAAGTAATTTTATTATTTTTAATTGTGGTAAAAAGTATAATATAAAGGGTATCGTCTTAATCATTTTTAAGTGTACAGTTCAGTAGTGGTAAGTGTATTTATGTTGTTGTGCAACAGAGCTCCAGAGCTGTTTTGTCTTACAGAACTAAAGCTCTCTGCCCGGTCCCACAGCAGCTCCCCGCTCCCCCTCCCCCAGTCCCGGGCAGCCACCATTCTCCTTCCTGTCTCTATGAATGTGACTACTCTAGGTACCTCACTGAAGTGGAATCATGTAGTATTTGTCTTTTTGTTATTGGCTTATTTCACTTAGCATAATATCCCCAAGGCTCATCCATATTGTAGCATGTGTCAGAATTTCTTTCCTTTGTAAGAGTGAATATTGTATATAGATACCACATTTTGTTTATCCAACACTTGGGTTGCTTCCACCTCTTAGTTATTATGAATAATGCTTCAGCAAACCATGGGGAGTCCTACATCATATTTAGTATACAGTGTTTACTAATGTAGGAGGGTTACAATTTTTTCTGTGCACAAAATATTAAACTTCATTATAAAGTACGATTTGACCATTCTAGATAGGATATGGCTTTTTGTATGGTTAAGTTTAAAAAGGAACTAACATTTAGTGGACACAAGCTATATGACAGGTACTTATATATCTATTAATGCATTCTATGCATTCTGTTGGTTTTTTTTCCTTGTAATTGATTGTGTGATTTATCCTTCTCTCAGAAGGGGATTAATATTTATTAAAAGCACTCTGTGTGTCAGAATTTTATATACATTGTCTTATATAATCTTTTTTTCTACAAAGTACTTCTTTAAAGAGATTTTATTTAATTATTTTTAGAGAGAGATGAAGGAGAAAGACAGGGAGATAAACATCAATGTGTGGTTCCTCTTGCACACCTCCTTCCGGGGGCTTGGTCTGCAACCCAGGCACGTGTCCTGACTGGGAATTGAACCAGTGACCCTTTGGTTCACAGGCCAGCATTCAATCCACTGAGCCACACCAGCCAGGGTATCTCAGATAATCTTGATATAGCAGTTATTGATATGGACATTATTACCCTCAGGTGATGTAACTGAGGTTCAGAGAGACGAAATACCTCAAACAAGGTCACACAGCTAAAAGGTGGGGAGATTTGACCTGAATAGGAGGTGTGAACTATACATGTAGGTCAGAAGTACAGGTTTTTCATCTATACCATGCTTCCTTTTGCTTCCAGGCATAACACTATACAGCTATGATCAGAAGGGCATTGAAACAATATCCAGAAATTACACTGCTATAAAAATGTATATACAGAAAAACTTCTGAAATGTCTTTCTATTAAATAACAGCCCTTTGGGTTTTCCTTGCAGAGAAGCAGAATCAATGCAGATGAATTCATCCGAAATATATCAAGGCTTGCTTCCTGGGTGGTTTTGCAAAATAAATTTCCCTAGGACTCCCAAAAGAGCAGTTCTCACGTACCATTCCCCCCACCACCCAGGTTCTGAGGTTATCTTTCACTTCATTATTATTTTCCCTTTTCTCTTCTTCCTTTCCTTTGGCTTGGCAGGGAGCTGGGACTGTCTTCACTGCTCTTTGCTCCTACTGCTCTTGAATGGTGTGGTGTTTGGGGCGGAGCTTTGATCTGCTCCCACCAAGCTTTGGACAAGCTCATTGCAACATTGTCTCCCATGTGGGATTTTTAGATTTAAGCTTCTGTAAGAGTTCCTGTGCACTGAGGATGATTTGCCTTGAAACTTTATAAACCAAGAGATGGGTAAAAGTCAAGAATACTTCCAGAGATTCATTCATAGTCTTCAATAACCCCTGAAAGCAGAATGTTGGCCCGAATATATAAAAAGTGGGAGTGGCAGAAATTGTAGTCACTACCAAATATCCATTCTCTCCTCCATCCTCACTTACTGATCTCCAGTTTTATTCAGAGTGACCATGTGCCTCAAGTCATGGTAAAGGGAGGAAGCAGAGAAATGTGTGAGACTTTTGGGAAGTTTTGCAAGGGAATGAACCTGATTCAGCTGGAAGTACAGGGCTCTTGTTCTTCGCCTGCTGTGCATCGGTCCTGCTCCTTTGCATGGGAACATTGTGGCCAGTGCTTTGCCAGCCATCTTCTCTAATGAGGGAACCTTGAGAGTGGAAGCCACTTGCTCATAATGATACCAAGGAGTCTGGTGCACGGGATGCACAAATTCATCCCATTCCCTTACACATGCAGCTGTGTGGTGTGACTTTGCAGCTCCTCCAGAAAGAGATGGGATCGCTGTCTCCAACCCTTGAATTGGGCGGGGGGAGCCCTAGCCTGTCTTTTCAGAGGGTCATCCTGATGTAGGTGTCAGAGCCTGAGCAGGGAGAATAGAGCTTCCATGTAGGAGAAATGATGGTGCCTGAGATTGGAAATTGTTACATAGATAGGATTGAGCAGATAAATAACTGCACTAAAGACAATGTGAGCCAGGTTTCCCACTGTCAGAGAAGGGAGTTAACATATACAGAAATGTTGAAAACTAGGATCAACCCTGTTATGTGGAATGGGTTAGGTATATTGGTGTGAACTCATGGTTTTCAATAAGTATAGATATGAAGGTGTGTGTGTGTTGTATGTATTTATGTTTATGTGTATGTGTGGAGGGACTCCGCCCACAGAGCCCCATCCGTCCGTCACGGATGAGAATAAGTCTACCAAGACATGATCTGCTTCGGGAGGAGAGGTGGCCAATCTCTCAAAGGAGAAGGGCCAAGAGCCCCTTCCTCAATGGCTTTTATTAGGTTCATAACACACAGGAATACAGGTAAAGCTCATCAATCAATGTCAGGTGGCAAGGATCAAACAATGATAACATTTCAAAGAAATCTGAGGGCTTAATCTGAGTCAGTGTCTGTCAGGAAAAGGGGTTGCAAAAACGTTGGGAGACAAACTCATTTCCTCCTCCGGCCCTTATCATTCAAACGAGAGCACTCTTAGCAAAGCAGGTTTCACAGGACTTTACAAAATCTTTCTTATGCCCGATCACCCGGGAACTGCTCTGGCCAGCACAGGGCTGCACCGCCCTCCGTCATAGTTTCAAGCTTAATCGGATTAGAGCCAGGAAGCCGGAGATAAGGAAAACTTCTCCCAGATGGATTGGGGACTCAGGTTATATCAGGATAGCAGGGAGGGAGGGTGAGGGTCCATCACCCCCTTTTTGCTGCAGCCCCCGAGTCCTTCCTTGACGGCCTTCCAAGTGGTTGTGCCTGGCTTAGGCGAACCCCCCCTTGAGGGACTCTTACCCGTCATTGGCTAACCAACCAAGCATTGGGGCCAGTTATAGATGAAGCAGAAGCGGCGCTCCTGCCAGGGTGATAAGCTTTGTCTCCTTAGTGGCTCAGGTCCTCATGACAGAACAGACCCAGATGAAACGGGCCCCCTGGGCTCTTACTCAGCCTAGCCATGGGGAGGGGGTTACAGCTCCTGAAACCAGGCAGAACGGTTCCCAACACCAGTCAGTACTTTCTTCCCAGGGTATCCACCATTCTAACATCTGCAGCAGAGATTAGTGTGGTGGTTATTTACCTTCATATAAGTGCATATAAGTGCAGTCATGTAGCAGGCACTATTTTTATCTGACTCCTTTCACTCAGCATCACTTACGAGATTCATTTCTGCTGTTACATGTAGTTCATTTGTTCTTGCTGTAGAGTTTTCCCGGTGTGACACAGTTTATTAGGCCATTTTACTGTTGATGGACATTTGGGTAGCATGTAGTATTGTGCTATTACAAATGGAGCTAATCAGAATAATTTTATCTGTGTTTTTTTTTTTTTTTTTTCTGGTGAACTGTGTTCACATTCTGTGGAACATCTGCCTTCAGTGGACTCGCTGGGTCCTTGGGAAAACATAGACGCAGCTTCAATTGATACTGCCAAACAGTCTTCACTGGGGTGGCATGAGATAATTTTTTAAACTTTTAAAAAATATTTATTTATCTTTAGAGAGGGGAGGAAGTGAGGGAGAAAGAGAAGGAGAGAAACATCAGTGTGTGGTTGCCTCTCACATGGCCCCCACTGGGGACCTGGCCTGCAACCCAGGCATGTGCCCTGACTGGGAATCGAACCAGCGACTCTGGTTCATAGGCCTGCACTCAATCCACTGAGCTACACCAGCCAGGGCAATTTTTTAAATTATAAATTTTAACTATGTCACTTCCCAGGCTTACTTAATACCATTAAGTATCATAACTATTGCCATCACACAGAGCTGAAATCCAGAGTCCCTGGTGACCTGGGCCCAGCCTCCCTCTTTCTCCTGTTCCCCAGGTCTCAGGCTCATGCTCTGGCTCCCAGGTACGCCCAGGCCATGCGTCCCCTTTGCTCAAACCACCCTCTTCTCCCTGCCCTGTTTCTCGTGGAGGACTCTGCTGCCCAGGTAGCATTCTCCTTCAGGACACGTAATACCCTGCTTCCCCATGCGTGTTGCTCATCAGCCTCCTCACAGTGTGTCTTATCTTTTAATATATTTATCTCCCCAATTAGACTGCAGCTTCTTAAGAACAAGGACTGCTGTCTCATTTATGTTCATGTCCCTGGCAGTTAGCATGATTCCTGGCCTATCACAGATGCTCAAAAAATACTGAATGGGTGAATGAATGAATAACCTTTCAACTAGCTTGGAAATACTGAATACTCTGCAGATAGTAAGAGAATCTTGGTGGCTGGTGGATCACTCCTCGCTTTACAGAAACTTTAAATCTGGCTTTGGTCTTTAAAGTTATAGACAAGAGCTTAAAGCATAGTCCCTCCCACAGGTGTGACAGGTGGGGAATAGCAGCAGTACTTTCACATGGTACCATGGTTATCTGCTATGAAAACCAGGGAGTGTTCAGTGTTTTCTGCCACCAAAACCTTGTGTTTTTCTTCTGGTTGACCACAGTGTATGTTGGGGGAAGGTATGTGGATTTTGGATTGAGCCATTCCATTTAATAGCTGTGCTGTTTTAATTAAATAACTCCTCTGAGCCTTGGTTTCCCATGTGTGTGAAATGGGACGATAACACCTGTCTCGCAGGACTGCTGAAGGATGGGAGAGAATATATCAGCCCCCAAACAATGACTTTTCTTCCTCTCTGGGGACATAGGTGAAATTAACAAACTGGGCTCAAGCCAGTTTTCCCCTGGCTCTCTCTTCCCAAGAGATTTGGGTAGGGCTGGGAAGAATTCGCAGCTATTCCTGCCATAGAGGAGAGAAAGGATGGGCCCTGCAAGCCTGGCTGGAGAACAGGCCAGACAACCAGGCAAATGCAGGGTGGGTTCAGTGTTTGCTCTCTCACACGCTAGGAGACTCAGGTTCTAGACGCCCCTCCTTTCCTTCTTGGGAGGAGATGTAGCCCACCTGGGCTACACTGGTCTTTTCCATTCGTGAGACAGAAACCAGATACCTGGAGAACTGTCTGTATTTCAAGATGGCAGTAGAGATAAATTCCTTAACTCAAAAATAATTAAAGTCATCGTTATATTAAAACAGTGCCAATCCCTGGTTGAGTGCTGGCCTGCAAATCAAAGGGTTGCTGGTTTGATTCCCAGTCTAGGGCACATGCTTGTGTTTCGGGCCAAGTCCCCAGTAGGGGGCATGCAAGAGGCAACCACACATTGATGTTTCTCTCCCTCTCTCTCTGCCTTCCCCTCTCTAAAAAATAAAATAAATAAAATCTTTTAAAAAATAAAATTAAATTATTAAAAAAAAAAAAAAAACAGTGCCAAGAGTCTGTGTGAATTTTGAAGGATCACCTCCTTTGGGTGGCTGGTAGGGCACTCTCCTCCCCTCTAGAAAGGCTCTGGGGGTGGAGAGGACCTAGTTTATTTATTTATATATTTTTTAAGATTTTATGTATTTATTTTTTGAGAGAGGGGAAGGGAGGGAAAAGGAAGAAAATATCGATGTGTCAGAGAAACATCAATCAGTCGCCTCTCCCGCGCCCCCCAACTGGGGACGGGCGTGCAACCCAGGCTTGTGCCCTGACTGGAATCAACCTGCAGCTGCTCGCCGCAGCACAAGGCCCAGCCTGCCGAGCCACACCAGTCAGAGCAGGGCCTGGCTTATTAAGCCCGCCTTCCTCCTCCTTCCCCTGCAGCCTCTGCATCTGGTTCATGCTGGACAGCAGAGCCTAGGGTCCTGGTTCTTGGTGGGGACATTCAAAGGACCAGTAAAGAGTTGCAGTTTTAAGGGGCTCCAAGCAGGACTTTGGTTAACCCTTAAATTTTGGGTGGTTTGCAAAGCATGGCCCTCTGGGGTTGGTGAAGAATCGCTTTTTTCTTCTTTAGAGGGAATTCCTGAGATATTAACAGACTGTTAATACCAGCTTTGTATCATGGAAGAACACAGTAAACTTAAAAAGGAGAGTTCCAAACAAAGCTAGTGTTCTGTTGTTTTTTAAATAAGTTTGAAAGAGTATTTAAACTGAACGTAGCAGCATCTATTCTCCAATAATTACACAGCAGTAATAAGGCATTTTTATATTTTAACAGGGATTTTGCTGTCCCAGGCGTGGATTGCATGTTGGATTTTAAGTGTTTTTTGAGAGCCAAGTACAGACCACCCTGAGTTTTTTAGTAATATTTAGGGTCCTGGGATCCAGCACCAAACACTGGAGAAAACCCTGAGGAAGGTTGGTGTGCTTGGCCTCCCAGGCCCGGGCTTGCTGTCAGCTGCTCCCAACTGTAACTCCCGTTAAAGTGGGATTTGGGGAGGAGGGGAGGGGGAGTGAGGAATAGAGCGTATGAAAGGGTTGGATTTAATTAATTTGATGAATCCATTAGTTCCCCTGAAGCCCCTGTCACTCGAACACATCATATATTTCTAGAAGTTTTGGACTCAGAGACTCCTGACTGCTGTCAGTAAAGTGACCAGCTGTGTTTAGCACTCATAGGAATAGTAAATAGATTCACTTTAAAGCAGTGGTTTAGAGCGTGTTCAGTAACATGCCCTTAATTTCCTCCCCTACTCTCCCCTTCTTACTTGTAACTCGGTTTTTACTTGTCTCTCAGTTATTTTTATTGAGTTTTATTTGGGGATAGTTAGAAAAGTACTAAAAGGATTTGCATACTTTGGGGGACAGGTAATTAATAAAATAAAACAGTCAAGATTGATTTTGAGTTCTGTTTTTATTTTTTAAAAGTCTTTTTTTTAGTCTTTTTTTAAATGTTTTAAAACAGGTGTGTGTACATGTAGATGTATGTGTATGTGTTGGGGTGATTCTTTTTTTTTGCACTAATGGAGGCAATTAACTTTTCCAGCTTTGCATTCCTCCTGCCTACCAGGCTATCTTCAGATAGCCAACATGTTTTTGGAAATTTTAAACTGTTTTTTCATAATATTCTTGGCAAAAGAAATTCTGTTACTGCTACCAAAAGAATTGAGTCCTGAACTGAAGAGCCCACTGGAGATGGAGTTTGGATGATCTCATGTTGCTGGGCTGTTGGCCGCAGGGCAGCTGGGTCAGGGGCCACCTGTGCTGCTGGATTTGGGGTAGTGCTCAGGTGTCCTTTTCCAGTGTAGGTGGTGGTCTAGGATATCCAGCAGTTGTATTTGGCTGTCACTTTTCAGTCTTCTCGCCGACTAACGCATTCTGTCCTGTGTTGGGGGCGGTGAGTGGGGGCGCTGGCTGGCTCTCCGTGGATCCTGGCCCCCAGGCGAGGAAATCCCAGTGTGCATTCATCTCCTGCCACCTGCGGTGCCCCTGCCCCACGTGGCCTGGGCAAGGCAGCCCAAGGTCAGCAGTGGCTTGGCGTTGACATCTGACCCCTTGGCTTTCTGTCCTGTGCTTCTTCTGGGAGACTTGTTCCTCCAAAGCTATGAAATACTACATTAGATATAGGGGCCTAGGCCTAGCTAGGGGCTTCACCTGCATTTGCAACAATTGTATGTATCACTTTGGAGTAGGCCTGACTTCTAAAATGGTCATGTAAGAGTTGCTTAAACGGGTATATGTTTTCTTCTTTCTTGACTATTTTGTTAGCAAACCCCCTAGAAGGGAATGCCTTTGTGTGGTATTTTTGTAATTATTCTTCTGTGTTGTTTCCAACTTAAATTTTTAAGTTGTATTCGTTCCCAGACTCCTCAAGTCTTGAGTAAGTAAGCAAAACATTCGAATAAAAACCGTTTTAAGTTAATGTAGCCTTAAAGCGTTTCTGAAAAACAAAACCTTTTAAATAATATACTGATGGATAGTCATTACCTTTCCCTCCTATACTTACTGCCTGAGTTGTCACCAAGAGAAAAAAAAATTATCTTTTGGGGGCATACAGGGTAAAGTGAGAGTTACCTGCCTTCAGCAAGACTCGATGTCCCTTCCCTTGCCCATCAGAATGGACTGCAGGTTCTGATAAGATGCAGATTCTTGGCTCTTCTTCCTTTAACTGAGGGCTCACTCCTGGCAGAAAAAAACATTTTGAGCAACTGCCAGCAAGCAAGTTAAAAGCTGTGCTCTCCCCTAGCAGGCTTGCAAAAATATTCTAAAAGGCAAATCATTTGCTGCATTTCTTAGTAGCCAGCTGTGGATACCTCTGCTTGGTCAGCAGGCAGTCCAGACAGGCCCTGGATAGGTAACGACAGCTGGTGAGGCCTGAATCTTCTTCCCAGTCCCTGCCCCTGTTCCTCAAGAGGCACTGCACCCTCCCTCACACCGTGACCGGGCTGTTTGCTGCTTCCCTTCTAGGACCCCAGGTGGCCGTTACAGGCTACTCTGCCTTGTCTTGCATGTTGGGTTCCAGAAAGTGATGGGATTTAAGGAAGGCTTCCGCAAATCTGCTTCAGAAATACTTTGGAAATACTTGAATGGTTGTGAAAAATCCTAAATAAAATGTACATGTTTTGGGAGTTTTTTTCCTATTGATTAGGGACTGTGAAATATGTTGAGCTCAGATAAGAATATAAACTGGTAAGAATAATTCCAGACCTAATGGCCTGCAAATTGCCTCCCTCCATGATCTCATTTAATTTTTTTTTTAGATTCACTTTCTTTGAGGTAAAATTTACATGCAAGAAAACTGACACATTAAGTGCACAGGTTGGTGATTTTGACAAAAGACAAGAACATTGCCATCTTCCTAGAATGTGTCCCCTCCTCACTCCTGCCCGCACTGATCTGACTGCTGTCTCTAGAGATTACTTTCGCGGGTCCTAGATGGCCTTTTAGCTCCATAAGGCTATATGGGTGCTTACCACTGCCCCTGCCGCAGGGAGGCTGGGGGCTCGGCAGGGAGTCACTGGCCCTAGGTCAGAGTCTCGAGCTCCAGAGCACTTTGCTCTCCCTGGACTTTGCCTCTGTGACTGGACACCTGAAGGAAATGGTGGCAGAGCCACAGGACTGAATTCAATTCCTGTAAATTTACACCTGGAGCAGTATTTGAACTTGTGGGTTTTTTGTGACAGGGAGAAATTGAGAAATTACAAACAGACTGAAGACCTGCAGGGTCTCTTTGGGAATTTGGACTGAGAGGGGATAACCACTTGCTTTACTGCAGCAGGTATTGATTAAGTGCCTACTGCATGCACTCAATTGTGCTGGCTGATATGGAAGATGTGAAATGAAGAAAAGGTTTGATCCCTGACTTTGAGCTCTTGGTTTGAAAAACAGTTTAGAGAGAAATACAGGGTCCCTTGTTCAGAAAGCAGGAAGAGTGCAGTTATAAGGCACTAAAATATGAAGGTTTTTTCCTTTCTTCTGTGGTCTTTCTCTCTTGATTTATCATGGTGTTTTAGTTGTTACTTTATTATTATTATTTTACTTATAGTTATTTTACTCCTATCATATTAAATTCTTAGCATTCAGTTTATCATTCATCTTTATATTGCATAATGTCCATTTTAATTTAAATACAAATGTGGGAGTCTTTAATGCATGTGAAATCATAGAAATGATAATATTTCAGAACTTGTGCATGCATATATATTTTATTCTTACTAGAACTGGAAACTCTGCTCAAAACTATCTCAACTGTATTTATTTCAATTCTTGACATGTGTACATTCTACCAACATTGCCCACCGTCAGCTCCTGATGAGGGAGCGAAGACTGAGGGGTAGAGAAACTCTGGGGTTCTGAGTCACTCTTGCCCTCTGTGTCACCATCTTCATTGTGTGTGGCTGTCTGGTACAGGGAAGTAACCCACATAAGGAAGATTAGGATAGAGCTCCTTGGTTGTTAGTATTTCGTAGAATTCTATTGCCTTTCCCAGTGTTCAAAGCAAGTTTTGCTTGGAATGGAAAGCGTGGCCTTCCCTGGCTGGCAAAGTCATGCATGTAACACGTCACCTTGCCCTCACTTTTAGTCGCACTGAATCCCATCCGCCATGGGCCCACCAGTGTTCCATGCTGGTAGTGCACGGAGAGTGCTGTCTGCCTGTGGGGCTGCATGGACCACCCCTGCTCACTAGAATATGCTCTAGTGTCCCATCAGGCTTCGCTTATGCAAGTTGAGATAAAATTATTAAGAATTCCAGGATGGTGGCTGCTTTTGAGTGTCGATTCCCCAGACTTCCTGCACTGGCATTTGTTGGTGCTCAGTAAGTGCCTGTGGGTACCTTCTAGGTGAAGATACACATGGAACCTGGTGTGGGGCCGTGGCCCAAGCCAACTGCCAGGGGCCCTCTGGTGGCTGGAAGCTGTTCCCGTTCTGCAGTTTCTGGTGGGAGGGAATGAGAGGAGCACCCTCTTCATAGGACTGAGGGGAGAGCCCTTGAAGGGCAGGAAGAAGGTGTAAAGGCAGACGTATCTGCTCTTTAATTGGGGAACCTGTGGAGGTCACTTCATCGCTCATTTTCCCCATCTATAAAATGGGGAGAAGCTAGGGAGTGAGATCTCTGAGTTGTATGAACTTGAAAATATAAGTGAAGCATTTAGCATGAGTTAGGCACGCAGTAAATGCTCTCAATCATGATAGCCACATTATTTATATTTTCCCCTCTGAGCCACAGGTGGGCCCACAGGTAAAGCCCTTGTTTCTGAAGCCTTGCCCACAGGGCAGGTAGGCACTTTGAGGTGATAACTCTTGGCACCTTCTCTCTGCATCTTAGACCTGCTGTCAGACCCCAGCTGTCTCCACCGCACTCTACTCTGGCTGGTGGTTCCAGGCCTTTCCTGAGCTTTTCTGTGCCTCCTGCTGGGAACCGTGGGGGCTGGTAGCACCTCCACTCCCAGCTGTGCCTGGTATTTAGGGCAGTGACCCTGGCAGGCCCAGCCAATTCAGCCTCCATTTCCATTAAACCCTTTCCCTGACTCTGTGTTTGGGGATTTTCCTGCTGTTCCTTTCCAGACTCTTAAGAGTCTGCCTGGGAGATGGTCATCTCCCTTGTCTGTCACTGCATGTTTTTAAAATGGCAACACAATAGTTATTAAAGTGGTGTGGCATTAAAAATTTTTCTTTTTAAAAGTGTTTGTCATTGCTAAAGAATAAAACCCACAGAATGGTTGCTGAGGGAGCATTCAGAGGCCTTCGCGTGCACCAGAGACCATGAAAGGCTGGTTTGTTTGCGGGGTCCCGTGAAGGTCCAGAGTTTGAGGGAGTGACTGGGAGTGGAGACCCTAACATCTTTATTTCAAAGGTGCCGCCATTTCACCCAAGCTGTTTGGTTAATGTAAGAAAGGTGTTTTGCCATAAACTTTCTGGGGTATTCAGTGGGGTTGCCTGGGCAGGAAGCCCTTGTCATTGCTGTAAAGAAACTAGCAAGCAAGAGAGTGAAGGCATCAAAGCACCCGCAGGATGCAGCTGAGCCCTCCCTGGCCCATCGCCCTCCAGCCACTCTAAGGGGGGAGTGACGTGACCTCAACGCGCTTCATGCTCACAAGCTGCGCTCTAGTTTAAAGTTCAAGGCATTTTGTTTTTTCACCTGTTTCCTACAGTTCTAAGAAACTTCTGAAGAATTAATGTGTAACTATATCAGATACCCAGGCATTTTCTCAAGGGAAAATAATGTTACAGTAGGAAGGGAGAGAAATGGTAGTTGACTGAGATGTGAGGAGGTTTCTGTAAAATAAGAAAAATTCTCTTTAGAGCAGTCACAGACAACATCCTATATGCTTTTTTTAAAGATTTGACCTCATTTAGTAACATCTACATCTGCTAAAGGCCCCCGCCCACTGCTGCCGCTGGTGGCCACGGGGGGACTAGGGCAGCGGTTGTGAAACTACTTTTCATTTGTGACAGGTGCTATTCCCAAAGTTGGTGGAGCCATGACTCTGCTGGAGCTGACTTCCACATAAGACATTGAATGACGAAAGCTAATTTGTATGGCAAATGGAAAGACAGATAAGAGGGAGCTTCCCCGGCCGTTCTTTGGGACAGGCATTTCTGGGTCTGAAACAGTTCATTCTCCAGCCAGTGATGGGTGGCGGAGCAGGCTCCTCGGAGGCCTTAATTTCCTGCGACTCAAATCCAGTCGTTATACCTGTCTTCTCTGACGCAGTCTCGGCTCGACAACAGGCAGTAAGCATTACTAGTACTTTGACGTTTTATTGCTTGGAGAAAACAGTTTGAAGTGAAGACACACAGCTTTTACTAACATTTTTTCATATCACTAAATTTTAATGCATACAGGATAAATATTTTATGAAGATGCCTTTTTTAAAGGATGTTTTTATGGTAGAAGCTGGTGTCCATTTAAATCCTTTTGTGGATTAATTTAAGAAGAGCTAAATACTAGCTCTTTTTTTGTTTGGTTCCCCAGGTGTGTATGTTTCTAACTGTGGTCCAGGCATATGTGTATTTCTAATTTGTAAACTAGTATAGTAAGTGCTTAAATTAAGTCCTGCCTTTTACACTCTTACCACTAGGTGGCTAAGAAAAAATATTGAGCTGGAAAAATCTAGCAGCTATGTGAAGCACTCGTGATCATTTTCAATTTCTGCTTAAGTGATGAAATATGAAACTATAGATGGACTGTGTTTCAAGAAAGAAAACTGCTGAATAAGTGACAGAGGCATTTCAAGCAGTGCCAGGCCAGATGGACATTTTCATGAGTGTTTTTGTTTTCTTAAATATTGACAATATTAAACTAGCCAAATTTTGCTGAAGTGAAACTTTATTTTAGATCTGAGCCTGTTCCACCTCCGTGCTGACCCCTGGATATCCACATTATTCCGGACCAGCCTGGTATGGGAAAGGGCTTGGCTTTTGGGCCTTTTGATTCCCAAGTCCTGGCCACAGCAGTAGTCTCCCACTCAGTACTTTATAGGTTGGTAAAGTTGTTTATAGAGATGCTGCTTGAATTTATTTAGAATCTTTCTAAAACCCAAATAGTAAAAGTCGCTAAATGGAATGTTAATATCTCGCATGTCTTAATAATAAGGTACGATAGGGAAATCATGCATAGAGAAGGTGACATAACAGGGCGGAAAATGCTTGTAGACTTCCTTTCATGGACTACATCTGTTAGGGTGAGGACAGTACCATACGGCAGAAACTGTACCTACCTTCCCTCCCATGTTTCTAAAGCATCCTGAGAATGATGGATATTGTCCCATGAATACAGAACCCCACCCGTTTCCTTGCTAGTGCTTCAAGTGGCTGCTCAGCTTCTGTGCATTCCGGTTTGCCCTTCTATTCTCTAATTTATTAACTTTGACAAGTAACCTCTTGGTTGTACATGATTTTATTCACAGTTTGTTTTTCTGACTCAAAGTGAACTTGAGTGAACTTAATCCTCTAATGGGAATTAATTGCTTGTTTCAGTGCTTAACTCTGATCCTTTCTCAATCCCCACAGGGGTAAGTTTCTTCCTGAACGATCTGTGTGTGTTCAAAACACAATCAGAAAGGTAATGGTGTTTTTCTTGTGAAAGGAGCCAGAAATGCAGAATATTAAGTTTCTTTTTTATTATATAAGTAACTATTCTCAACCTAATATAAAGGATACAATTTCACAGATAAAATGTATAAAATTATATTTTGGTCATTATTACTTCCTAGAAAAGAAGTTTAATTTTTATTGCCAGGTTTTCTTCTATGGAAATAAGCTGTCATCTTCTGCAAGAAGAAAGTTACTGAACTGATTTTCTGCCATCATAATTAACATTCTGTGATCTAACCATGATCATTTCTATGTAATACCATCTTCTCAGGTATTCTGGGCTTTGAAAAATCATTAAGACCACAAGCAATACTTGATATGGCTTGATTCCATCTCCCATTTATTATGTAGAATATTCCTTTTTGCTTTATTTTTAAGGGGCTTCATAAGAAAAATATAATCTAGCATATATGCTCTTGCTAAAAGAAGTACTTGGGGTAGAGAACTTAGGAGGGAACAGGGTCAAGGGGAAGAGGGATTAAGTATTCACTGGGTGCTGAGGCCTGGCCTTCAGTAAGCGTCAATAGGGATTAGCTGTTAGGGAAATAGGATGATCTCAGTTTTAAATAGTAGGAACAGGCCTTGCAGACCCTCCGCCACCTCAGACCTTCCTGTGCCCAGCCATGGTCAACCCCACTGTGTTCTTCAACATCGCTGCCGACAGCGAGCCTCTGGGCCACGTCTCCTTCGAGCTGTTTGCAGGCAAAGTTCCAAAGACAGCAGGATACTTTCGTGCTCTGAGCACTGGGGAGAAAGGATTTGGTTATAAAGGCTCCTGCTTTCACAGAATTATTCCAGGATTTATGTGCCAGGGTGGTGACTTCACACACCACAATGGCATGGTGGCAAGTCCATCTACGCGAAGAAATTTGATGATGAGAATTTCGTCCTGAAGAACACAGGTCCTGGCACCTTGTCCATTCCAAATGCTGGACCCAACACAGACAGTTCCCAGCTTTTCATCTGCACTGCCAAGACGGAGCGGCTGAACGGCAAGTATGTGGCCGGCATGGAAAGACAGCATGGATGTTGTAACAGCCATGGAGAGCTACTGGTCCAGGAATGGCAAAACCAGCAAGAAGATCACCATTACTGACTGTGGACAGCTCTAATACATTTGATTTACACTTTATCTTAACCAGCAGACCATTCCTCCTGTGGCTCGGGAGAGCACCCCTTCACCCCCATCTGCTTGGAATGTTCTATAATCTCTCACCACAGTTCATTGGGTTCCATGTTTTCCCTTACCCTTTCAAATGTACCCAGTTTGCAGAGTTAAGTTTATGATTATGAAATACAAACTAAACAAAATAAAAGTAAATAGCAGGAACAAAAGCTCAGAATTTACATAACTTTCCCAAAGACTCATAGTTGCTAAGTAAGTGCTGGAGATGAGTATTTGACTTATGCCTGTCATTGTGCCACGTTTTACACTTGTCAAGCATTGTGTACTTAAATGTCCATCTATAAAACACTGAGGCAGTCCTGCCTGATCATCAGTGTCCTACAGCAGGCCTAACTGGAAGCATCTACTTCACATTAAAGCACCGATGGAACCATTATTGAAGGGCATTCTTCAGTTTGCTCTAGGAAAGCCCAGATGGCTCACCTACAGTTATTTCTATCCAAGACTCTAACCATAATCCAGTGCCATAGAAGGAATGGCATGGCAGAAGGGGACAGGGTGGAAGACACAGTACTATATGAGCCTCAGAAGTTAGCATCCCCTTCTGCAGTGGCAGTGCCACCCCATGTAGCCTAGTCTAGGGACATGCTAAATCAGGAGGGCCCTGATGTACTCCCAGTCTGAACCGCAGGATATTTAGAGTTAGCCTGGCTTTAGTTCTGAGAGGATCTGACCAATATAATAGACTTTCCACATGTTCTGTTGGTTGTGACACTCATAGTGGCCCTTGAAAACTGGGTGAATATGACAGACAAGGAACAGGATTATAGAGAGATATGGAACTCAAAAAGGAAAAAAAAAAAAAAGACTAAGCCCAAAGCTAGAAGAGGAAGAAAATAATAAATATTACAGCAGAGATGAACAATTGAGAAAATCAACAAAACCAAGATTTGGTTCTTTGAAAATACCAACAAAATTAGCAAACTTTTAACTAGATTAACCTAGATAAAAATACAGAAGATACAAATAACTAAAATCAGAAATGAAAGCAGGGAATTAGAGTCCATTTTACAGAAATAAAAAGGATTATAAGAGTACAATGAACAACTGAATGCCAAAAAATTGGATAATCTAGATGAAAGGGATAAATTTCTATAAACACACAAACTATCAAAACAGACCTATAACTAGTAAGGAGATTGACTCAGTAATCAAAAACCTCCCAAGGCAGAAAACCTCAGAATCAAATGGCTTCACCGGTAAATTCTACCAAACATGTAAAGAGAACATCAGTCCTCTTCAAATTCTTACCAAAAATTGAAGAGGAGGCAGTACTTCCAAATTCATTCAATGAGGTCAGCATTACCCTGATACCAAAACCAGACAAAGGCACTATAAGAAAACTATGGACTCACATCCCTGATAAAGATTGATGCAAATATTCTAAACAAAATACTAGCAACAGAATTTAACAACACATTAAAAGGACTATATACCATGAACAGTGGGATTGATTCCTGGAATGCAAGTATGGCTCAAAATAGGAAAATCAATGTAATACACTGCATTCACAGAATGAAGTTTAAAAAAACAAACAATCACAATAAATACAGAGAAAATATGACAAATTCAACACCATTTCATGCTAAAAACACTTAAACTAAGCCATATGGAAAAAGCCCACAGCTAACAACCTATTCAATGGTGAGAGAAAAACTTTTCTTATAAGATCAAGAACAAGACAAGGATGTTTGCTTTTACCACTTTTATCCAACATAGTACTGGAAGTCATACCTGGAAAATCAGGCAAGAAAAGGAATAAAAGACATCCAAATTGGAAAGGAAGAAGTGAAATTATCTCTGTTCACACAATCTCACATGTAGATACCCTAGCATTTCACAAATAAATGAATACAGCAAAGTTGCAGAATACAAAATCAGTGCGCAAAAATCAGTTGCATTTTTATATATTAACAATGAACAATCTGAAAAAACAAAATGTTTAGGAGCAAACTTAACCAAGGAGGTAAAAGACTAATTTTTATACTCTAAAAACTATAAAACATTGCTGAAAGAAACTAAATGAATGGAATGGCATCTCATGATGTGGCATCTCAAGAAGACTTACTATCAATTCTTATCAAAATCCTCAACTGCACTTATTATTTTTTCTTGGCACAAATAGAAAAATCCATCCTGAAGTTCAAATGACCCAAATAAACAAAGCAATCTTGAAAATTGATAGCAAAGTTGGAGATCTCACACTTCCTAATTTCAAAACTTATCACAAAACTACAGCAACTGAAACAATGAAGTACTGACCTAAAGACAAATACAAAGTAATAGAAGACAGCCCAAAAATAAACCCTTAGAAAACTGTCAAATGATTTTTGATTAAGGTGCCAAGACCAATGGGGAAATAATTGAGAAATAATTGAGAAACTGGATATCCACATGCAAATGAATGAAGTTGGACCCTTATATCATATACAAAAATTAACTCAAAATGGATCAAAGACCTAAATATAAAAGGTAAACTATAAAGCTGAGGAAAAAACGTAGGACAAAAGCTTCATGACACTGGATTTGGCAATGATTTTTTAGATAGGATACCAAAATCATAGGCAACAAGTTAAAAATAAATCAGATGACATCAAAATTAAAAACGTCCATGCATCAAATGATATAAATCAACAGAGTAAAGTGGCAACCTATGGAATGGGAAAAAAAAAAAAAACACTTGCAAATTATATCTGATAAGAGGTTAATATATAGAAGATACAGAAAACACCTAAAACTCAAAAGTGAAAAATAATCTAATTAAAAATAGGCAAAGGATTTGAATACAGACTTCTCCAAGATAGATATGCAAATGGCTAAAACACATGAAAACATACTCAACATCACTAATCATTATTGAAATGCAAGGCAAAACCACAATGAGGTGCTGCCACCCCACACCACTGAGGATGGCCATTATCTTATCGAAAAAAGTAAGACAAAAAATAGAAAATAAGTGCTAGCAAGGATGTGGAGAAATTGGGACCCTGTGCACTGTACGTGGGACTATAAAATGGTGCTGCCACTGTGGAAAACAGTATAGAGGTTCCTCAAAAACTTAAACATAGAAATACCATATGATCTAGCATTACCCAAAGGAATTGAAAGCAGGAGTTTAGAGATGTATTTGTACACTCATGTTCATAGCAGCACTATATGTAATAGGTGAAAACAATCCAAGTGTCCGTTGATGGATGGATGAACAAAATGTGGTATATAAAAAGTGAAATATTATGCAGCCTTAAGTAACTTAGGAAAGAAATTCTGTCACATGCTACAATGTGGTTGAACCTTAAAAACATTATACTAAGTGAAATAAGCCAGCCACAAAAAAGACAAATATGGAGTTCTGGCCAAGATGGAGGAGTAGGTAAAAATGCATCACTTCCTCGCACAACCAAAAGGAGGATAACAACCAATTAAAAAAATAAACAACCAGAAGTGCCAAAGAATCAAACTGCCTGGAACTCCAACAACCAAGGATTCAAAGAAACATGCATCCAGACTGGTAGGAGAGGTGGAGATGGGAAGCTGAATGGAGAGGCCACAAGACAAGGCAGTGGACCACCAGGGCAAGGCAGGGCTGGCTGAATGGAAACTAAAGACTCAAAATCTCTAGCTGTAAAATAATGTGGAGGTTGCAACAGCGGGAGAAACTCCCAGTCTCACAGGAGAGTTCATTGGAAAATGGGGTTAGAGCTAAGCAAGCAAGCAGCATTTTTCCCTCTCTGACCTCTTCCCCACAGACAGCACCACAATGCAGCAAAAAGGGTTGCCCCACCCTACTGAATACTTAAGGCTCCACCTGCTAACAACATAACAGGTGTGCCAAAACAAAGAAATATAGCCCAAATAAAAGAACAGATCAAAACCCCAGAAAAAGATCTAAGTGACAAGGAGATGGACAACATAGCTATCTGACCCAGAGTTCAAAACACTGGTAACAAGGATTCTCACGGAATTCACTGAGCTTAGTCACAAAATGAAGGAAGAAGTGAAGGCTATGCAAAATGAAAGAAAGCAAAATATACAGAGAACCAACAGTGAAGGGAAAGAAACCAGGGATCAAATCAACAATTTGGAAGAAAAGACAGAAACATCCAACAGACACAGAATGAATAAACAAGAATTCAAAAAAAAAAAAAAAAGAGGAGAGGCTTAGGAATCTATAGGACAACTTTAAGTGCTCCAATATCCAAATCATAGGGGTGCCAGAAGGAGAAGAACAAGAGCAAGAAATTGAAAACTTATTTGAAAACATAATAAAGGAAAACTTCTTCAATCTGTCAAAGGAAATGGACTTCCAGGAAGTCCGAGAATTCCAGAGTCCCAAGGAAGTTGGACCCAAGGAGGAGCACACCAAGGCACATAATTAAGTTACCTAAGATTAAAGATAAAGAGAGAATGTTAAAAGCAGCAAGAGGAAAGGAGATAGTTATCTAGAAAGGAGTTCCCATGAGACTGTCAGCTGATTTCTCAAAATCAAAAGAAACCTTGCAGGCAAGAAGGAACTGGAAAGAAGTATTTGAAGTCATGAAAGGCAAGGACCTACATCCAAGGTTCCTCTATCCAGCAAAGCTGTCATTTAGAATGGAAGGGCAGCTAAAGTGCTTCCCAGATAAGGTTAAGTTCAAGGAGTTCATCATCACCAAGCCCTTATTATATGAAATGTTAAAGGGACTTACCTAAGAAAAACAAGAAGATCAAAAACTATGATCAGTAAAATGACAACAAACACAACTATCAACAACAGAACTTTAAAAACCTAAGCAAACAACCAGAACAGGAACAGAATCATAAGTATGGAGATCACATGGAGGGTTATCAGTGGGGTGGGGGAAGGATGAGGGAAAAGGTACCAGGAATAAGAAGCATAATTGGTAGGTACAAAATAGACAGGGAGAGGTTAAGAATAGTATAGGAAATACAGAAGCCAAAGAACCTACATGCATAACCCATGGACATGAACTAAGGTGGGGGACTGCCAGAGGATGAGGGGATGCAGGGCAGAGGGGGAGAAAGGGGAGAAAAAAATTGAGACAATTGTAATAGCATAATCAATAAAATATACTTAAAAAAAGACAAATTATGATTTTACTTTTATGAGATACCAAAGTAGTCAAACTCATAGAAACACTAAGCAGCATGGGTGAGCTTGGGGAGGGTAATTAGAGAGTTACTATCTAATGGGTATAGAGTTTCAGTTTTCAAGTGAAAAGTGTTCTGGAGATGGATGGTGGTGATGGTTGTATAGCAATGTGAACGTACTTAAAATTAATGAAGTGTACCCTTTACAAAGGTTAAGATAGGTACTTCTGGTTAAGATGGTGAAGTAGGGAAATGCTGTGCTCGCCTCCTCCCATGACCACATCAAAATTACAACTCTATTATAGAGCACCATTTTTGTGCTCTATAAGGATATAAAGAAGAAGTCCCATAACTAAGGATATAAAGAAGCCTTGATGAGACTGGTAGGAGGCTTGGAGAAAAGAAACAGGCGGGCCCCACACCCACATGTGGCAACTGAGAATCAGGAGGAATAGCTCAGCTGTAAAGGTCCCCCCTGAGGAGCGAGGGGTCTTAGTCTCAAACCCAGCTCCCCAGCCTGGGACACCAGTGCCAGGAAGAGGAGTCCCCAGTATGTCTGCCTGTGAAAACCAGCAGGGATTGTAGCTGAGTGAGACTGAGGGCTGCGGGAATCTCAGGTATTTCTCTTAAGGGGCCTGTACAGGGGGTCGCTTTCTCACAAACACCCAGTGTGGGGGCCACTGCTCAAAAAGCACCAGGGACATACAGAGGGGAACTGAATCAATTAATTACCTTCAGAGTGAGAACTAGAGGGACAGGACTCAGGTCAGCTCTCTCCAAGGACAGAAGCACTGGCAGGAATCATTGCTCCTTTGTTGAGCCCTTTCCCCACAGAGCCTCACAGGTGCAGGTGAGCACCAAATCTGAGCTTTCCCATTAGCCTGGCTAACACCATTCTCGCTTCCCCAGTGATTCCCTCAGATATGGCCCCCACATCTCACGTGCCTGGGCTGAGCTGCTTCCACAGGCTTTTCCACACAAGGGGGCTCCCTTGGCGTCGACTTTCCTAAACTCTTTCAAAGGGCCTTAAGCCCTGCACAAGCTGTGCCTGAACTCAGCTTGCATTGTAACTGCCATCAGGTGGCCCCAAGTCTGTGATAAACTGCAGCCAGTGTTAGCTTGGAATGTAGAGTCAATTAAGTATCCACAAACCCAGCACAAGTTGTGGCTGCCCTTAACTCACATTGTCGGGGTACCCACCGAAGTGCTCCAAGCCTGGCAGCTGGTTTGGGTTTGCAGCATACCACCTACCAAGTGCTTCTAAGCCCAGCACAAGTGGCAGCCAACAAGTGGCTCCCACCAGGGTGCCCCAAACAGGGCATAAGTGGAGGCTGACCTTGGCTTGCAACAGATCCCCTTCTAAGAGTGTCCAAGACCAACACACCTGGTGGCAGGTTCCAGGCCACACCAGAGCACGACCCAACCACCTCCATAAATGACACACCCAAAGGGCAGACAATTGAAAATACACTGCTATAAACATACCTTGGTATATGTGAAGTACATGGTAACAACAAATCAAAAATCTACAACAGATATACAAAAAATAAATAGAAAGGAATCCAAACATGACACTATAAAAGTCATCAACATACAAAAGAAGACAGCAAGCGAATACGAAAGAACTACAAAAAAAGAATCAGAAAACAACAAAATGGCAGTAACTACATACCAATCAATACTTACTTTAAATGCAAATGGACTAAATGCTCCAATCAAAAGACAAAGGGCAGCTGAATGGATAAAAAAAAAACAAGACCAGTACATATACTGCCTATTAGAGACCACTTCAGATTGAAAAACACACAGACTGAAAGGAAAGGGATGGAAAAGGATGTTTCATGCAAATGGAATGATAAAAAGCTGGGGTAGCAGATGACATGATACTATACATACAGAACCCTAAAGAATCCACCAAAAAAGCTATTAAAACTAATTAATGAATCCAATAAAGCAGCAGTATACAAAATTAAAATTCAGAAACCAGTTGTATTTTTATACACAAGTAATGAAGTATCAGCAAGAGAAATCAAGAAAGCAATCCATTTACAATTGCAAAAACAAACAAACAAACAAAAAAACCCCTACCCCATCTAGGGTTAAATTTAACTAAGGAAGTACAAGACCTGTACTTAGAAAAATGTAAAACATTGAAGAAAGAAATTGAAGAAGATACAAATAAGTGGAAGCATAAACATTGTTAAAATGTCCAGACTAGCCAAAGCAATTCAGTGCAATTTCTATGAAAATACCAATGGCATTTTTCACAGAATCGGAGTAAATAATCCTAAATTAATATGAAACCACAAAAAACCATGAATAGCAATCTTGAAAACAAAGAACGAAGTTGGAGGTATCAAACTACTAAACTACAAGGTTACAGTAATCAAAACAGCATGGTACTGGCCTAAAAACAGACACATAGGTCAGTAGAGCAAAATATACAGACCAGAAATAAACCCATGCCTACACAATAAATTAATCTATGACAAAGGAGGCAAGAACATAACAGTGGGGTGAAGACAGTCTATTGAATAAATGGTGTTGGGAAAAATTGGACAGACACATGCAAAAAATAAAAAGAAACTATACCATCACCTTATAACATACAAGAATATTTTCAAAATGGATTAAAGCCTTAAATATAACACTAGAAACCACAAAACTACTAGAAGAAAACATGGCCAGTAAAATCTCTGCCATTTCTCTTAGCAATATTTTTTTGCCTATCTCCTTGGGCAAGGGAAACAAAAGAAAAAATAAACAAAAGGAACTACATAAAACTAAAAAGTTTTGCATAGCAAAGGAAACCATCAACAAAATGAAATGGAAGAAGATGGTTGCCAATCATACATTCAATAAGGGGTTATTATCCAAAATATATAAGGAACTCATACAACTTAACACCAAAAAAAAAAAAAAAGAAAAAAAAAAACAGTTAAAAAAAATGGGCAGAGGACCTGAACAGACATTTCTCCAAAGAGGACATACAGATGGTCAATAGACATATGAAGCAATGCTCAACATCATTAATCATCAGGGAAATGCAAATTAAAACCACAATAAGACATCACCCTCAAACCTGTCAGGATGGCCATCATCAATAAATCAACAAACAATGCATTGGCAAGAATATGGAGGAAAGGGAACTTCATGCACTGTTGGTAGGATTGTAAATTAGTGTAACCACTTTGGAAAACAGTATGGAGGTTCCTTAAAAAAATAAAAATAGAACTACCATAGCAACTCCACTTCCGGGTATTTAGCTGAAGAAACCCAAAACACTAATACGAAAAGTTACATGTACCCCCATGTTCATTGCAGCATTATTTACGATAGCTAAGGTATGGAAGCAACCTAAGTGTCCATTGATAAAATTGCGCATATATACAATGGAATATTATGCATCCATAGAAGGAATGAAATCTTGCCATTTGTGACAACACAGATGGGCCCAAAGGGTATTACACTAAGTGAAATGTCAGACAGAATAAGATAAATATCATATGATTTCACCCATATGTGGAATACAAAGAACAAAGATAAACCAAGCAGAAACATATAGATACAGAGACAAATTTATGGTTACCAGGTTGGAGGAGGGTTGGAGAGAATGGGTGAAAAAGGTTGAGGAATTAAAATGCATAACTTACCAGTTATAAAAACAGTCACAGGGGTGTAAAGCACAGTGTAGGGAACATAGTTAATAATGTTGTGACGACTATGTATGGTGTCAGATGGGTAGCAGACTTATCAGGGTGGTCACTTAGTAAGGTGTATATATAAATGTCTAATCCCTATGTTATACTCGTGAAACTAATATTGTACATCAACTGTAATTTAAAAAAAATATTTAAATGGTTAAGATGGTAAATTTCATGGTTTGTCTCTTCCACCGCATTTTAATATCCAAAAAAAATTTTTTAAAGACAAGGAATTGGTTTATCAAATACAATTCATTCAAAACAAGTGGTGGAAAGAAAAACAAAAGGAATGTAGGGAGGTAGGATCTTTTACAAACTGTTGCTGCCCCTGTAGAACCTGAGTCCTAGGCTGTACTTCACAGTTACCTCCCTTGGCCTTGGGGTCAGTCTGAAAGGCAGAGCCATGGAGGCCTCTGGAGTCCAGTATACTTAGGTCCAGTTCCTGGTGCCGTCCCTCCCGAGCCCTGTGCCTGGAGCCCTCATCTAAGCTCCCTTATTTAGTTTTCTCAGCTGCTAACTGGGGATAACACCACCTATCTTACTGATTGTTGAGGATTTGGTTAGCTCATCCTCAACATAATAGGACACAACATTTAGTATGACCCAGGGCACTCAGGTTAAGCTTAACAGAGCCGTGCAAGGGTCCCTGGAGGACCTGCTGCTCAGCACCACTGCCCCTGAACCTGGTCGTAAGCTTCCCTGGGAAATGCCATCTTCCACAGGTCTCTCTGACCACTACTTGTCCTTCTACCTGAGCTCTCCCTAAGCCCACTATCACTCTTGGATGAAATATTTCTTTTCTTGCTTTGTAGTTGAATCCCTTAGTAATGAAAACAAGCATTCTTTGCTGAGAACCTGCTCTGTCCTGGCACTCTCATGCCAAAGGTCAGGCTTTGTCCCATAAGATGGTTCTAAACCTCTTTCCATGTGCAAGTCCTTACCCCAGTGGCACCCCTGCCCATCCCCAAAGAACAACACCACACCTTATTTTAGGGAAAGGCCAGGCAACCCAGCATGAACATCCTTGCTGTGGCAGGTCCCCGGCACCATGCTCTCAGCAGACTCACCCGCTCAGTCCCTGCTCCATGTTTGCTTGAAGCTACCTGTTTATGAGTCAGTCTGTCTCCCTTTGACCTTCACAGAGGGCAGAGGGATGTCTCATTCCTTGTGTACTCTGTGCTCACCACCGAGCTTTTCTTTTCCTGGAATTGCTGCCTGTTTTTTCCCCTTCTGCTCATGCCTGGCAGAAGTGAATCCTCCTCTGCAAGCATACTCTTCCTGTTCCCTACCCTCTCTCTGTCCCCCACCCTCTGCATGGCCCTGCAGCCATCTTCATCCCTCTCTGGTACCCATAATTACTACCTAACCAGCTTTCTCTTGGCAACCTAAAAGATACTCAAGTCAACTGTACCCTCATAAACTTTTCCCATCACCCCTCTGAGCATGCAGCTCCTGAACCACCACTTCCTCCATTTCATATCAAGTCTCTAGAAAGACAAAGGGGACGAGGGCTCTATGGAAGGTCTGGGTGTTACAGCAGAGAGCTCCCTAGGAAGTAGACTCAGGAGGAGCAGGCTCCCTTATCCCGGCTAATGCCCTAAACGCCACTCCAATGACTCAGAAAGGCAAAAGATAGAGGAGGACAGCAAAGCTCTAGAAGACAGAAAATAGTTACTGACTTAGCAGCCTGGAGAAACCAGAAATCTACACCCCTAAATGGTCAGAAGTCAGCAAGAAGCTTGACAACTGGTGCCCTGAATGCCAGAGAAGCTCTGGACCCATGAGCCATCAGGTGTAAGGACAGTAGGGGCAGGCAAAGAAAAGCTGAAAGTGTACAGGGTGGACACACCCATCCCACTCTGTCTAGCAGAAGACAGGTGGGGGTTACTGTCTGGAGAGTCTGAGCATGAAGCTTATTATTGGGAACTCCAGGCCCAGCGGAGGGTAGGAGTGAGAGGGCACCCTGAAAATTCAGATCAAGGGAAGGTATACATATCTATAGGTTCTGTTATCTGGGAACCCCTCAAAACCTGTCCCCAGAGCCCCCACACAAGGCTTGCTAACCAGCAGGCTCCCTCCCCTCACACAGAGCTGTAGTTTCCTATATGGTGTCTCACTTTTCAATATAAAAGGTCAAGCAAGGATTACTAAGACCTTTTAGAAATACTTTTAAAGAAACACATACCAGAACAAAGAGGAGTTGAGGAGAAACAGAGGCACCAAAGATGAACACTTAAACCAAACTCATGATAACATCTTCCCAAAGAGGATGAGAGATCATAACACGCTGTGAACAAACAGGGTGCTAATGAAATGAGAGAACAAGAAAAGGACCTCAGAAATAAATATGATGACACCAATATTTAAAACTTGAGAAGAGTTGGGAGATATAGTAGAATATAAATAGCACATTGGAAGATGAATCCAGGTATGCAACATCTGAGTACTAGAGATCCAGAAAAAGAACAAGAAGGAAAGCTAGGGAAGAAAATTCCCCACCATCCAAGATAATGAGTTTTCAGGTGGAAATTTCTGGCACAATGAATTAAAAAAAAAAAAAAAAACATATGAAGGCACATCATTTAAAAATCTCCGATCCAAGGGAGAAAGGAAGACCTTAAGAGTATCCAGAGGGAAAAGCTCAAGTCCTGTACAAAGAACTGGATCCCAGTATCACTGGACTTCTCAGCAAGAACTTGCGGAATTAGAAGACAAAGAAGAAACACCTTTAAAGTTCTTAAATTAATTATTTCTAGAATTCTCTACCCAACCATACTGTTAATAAAGGGTGTGAAAGAATAAGCCTCAGTGAAATGAGAGAGTCAACCAAGAGGAGGCCATGGGACCCAGGGACAGGGCTCAGGGAAACCTCAGTTGGCTGGGGACATCCCCGATGGCAGCAATGTCCAGGCTGAAACAGGACAGCTTCCAGGAGCCAAGTCTCCGGGGAAAAATGGAACCAATGGGTAGTCAAGGCTGAAAGGATTCTTATAGTGCTTTCAGGAAATGTGAGGCTGAATTATTGTCAGAGAAACTTGAGTGAAGAGCAGGGGCAAAAAAAAGCTGAAGCTGTTTTTCCAAGAAAAACAAACCATTGTCCAAGAAAGAAATTAAATCCTAGTACACTATGTGCCTTATCTGAGAGCAGTGTTTACATAGTTCTAATGCTGAATGTGGATTTGACCCAAATCATGATGTGAGTCTGTTGGAGGAATATGGGGCAGGGACCACGCGTGTGTTTGGGCTGCAGACCACTTGTATAGCAGTGGCAGCCCCGCAGACTTGGAGCACAGGCTCACCACACGTGCAGGGTGCCGTGTGTTTCCGCACGCGCAGCCATCACAACAGTCCTCCGAAGCAGGCTGGTGTTAGTCCTTGTGCAGCTGAGGAAGCCTAGGCACGGAAACGTAAAGTGCTTTACCTGCAGTCACAGTTAAGAACCGGCAGAGCCAGGCTTTCAACCCAGGCAAGTTGGTTCTAAAGCCTCTGCTTTAAGTTCCTATGCTCACCTGCTTTGGGGGTACAGAGGCAAGACATGATTTAAAATGTCAAGAAATAGTATAGATAACCAACAATGTGGAGATAAATACCAAATGCAACAGTTAAAAAGCTTAGAAATGTTTCCTCAAAGGAGTGGGAAAAGGTAGGGAATTTCATTTTTCTTGTAAAGCTTTTGACATTTACAGTATGGACATGTTACTTTTAAAAACCTGACGAAAGAGGGGAAAAGCTGATGAGGAAGGTGGGTCTCCAGTTGCCGCCTGAGTCATCCTCACCAACCTGAGACTCAGCTCCGTAGGACTAGATGGTGTCCAAGTTCGCTTCCAGCCCTTCATATTCTGGCAGTGATCAAAATAAGCAGTGATTTGGAGAACACGTATTGTAAAGAGACCTAATCAGGGTGACGTGATAGGACTGAAGGAATGGGGAGGTGCTGCTGCTTCAGGTCAGCCATTCAGGGAAGTATCTAAAGGGGCAAGAACTGAGTGGGCGAGGGAGTAGTGACTGTGAAGGCCCCAGAGTGGGCAGGTATCATTTCACCGGTGGCTGGAGGGAGATGAGGTGCAACAAGCCAGCCGGCACCAACAGGGAAAGTCATGCAGTTGCAGCCAAGGTAGACTGGGCCTGCGATGGTGATAGGCTGGAGGGAACAGGGAAGCAGGTCTTTTAGGGGGTGGGGGACAGTCCTTGGTTCTCAACCAGAGTGGTAGTGAAGAGGGTAGGAAACTGCAGATGCTAGGTGCATCCTGAAGGAGGTGACAGATCGAGCTATAAGACAGGATACAAGCATAGAGGACAGAAATCAGGAACAGCTCCGTCCAAACACCTGGTCCACAGGGCTGCTGTGCGCTCTGATCCAAATCTCCCCTTCCGCCCTTGTCAGAACAGCCAGAACCAGAGCTCCCATCATGTCCTTATCCTGCTCGAGGTGCCCCAGTGTTGTCAAGTGCCGGAGTGCCTGTGTCCGACAGCCATGTGTTTTTCCCCCCAGGGCCAAGGCTTTCCAAGTACAATTTGCCTGAAACCCATGGAACTCTTGATGTTCCACAGGCTGGTGACTGAGACCAAGGTAGTGAGGGAGTCCTGTTGGACTGCCCACCCTCCTTAAGTGCCCTGAAGAGGTGAGGCAAGGCTGGGATGAGATCCCCAGACCAGACCTTGCTGGCTGAGAAGTAGAAGACCTGTGAACTAAGTATGACTTCTCCAAGGGCCACTTGATCATGCGATTAATATCCAAGGTGTTTCTGGCTGGTCGTAGGCTGCTGCTGGCAGATGGATGCATCTTTTATTTTGCTGCACAGGGTGTCTCATTCCCAGAGCCTGCCGTATTACATAGTGTTGGGCAAGCAGGGCAGTGAAATGCCCGGCTTTGAAGAGGGACCCACCCCTGATCAACTTTTAAGTTCCATTGCTGTTTGAGTCACTTTTACATAAATCACTTTTGTCAATTACATAACAGTCTGTGGCCCAGACCCTGGCAAGCAGTAAATATTTACCTTCACGTTGGAGCCAAGGTCGCTGTGGTAAATCACAGTGAGTCACAGGAAAGCATCATTACCCTCTAGGACCTTGAAAAAGGAACACTGAAAAGTGCTATTATTAAAGGTTTGCTGGGTCATACTGTCAGGACTAGAATGTAAATTTAGTACTGAAACCTGAATTATCTCTTGTAGCCCATTACAGGTGACTTTTTTACACACACATTTATATTTCCTTATCATTACTTCTATTTTTGTACAATAAATATGTATTATGTAATTTTTAAAGTCCTTGTAAAAAGATTGAAAACTGCTTTGAAAAACAGTTCTTCTCCATCTGGCAAGTATGTTCTCAATTGAGCACCTTTTCTCAGAAAATGATTATAAAGGGTGGGTGGTGTTTCCTGGAACCTCAGAACCCACTACATGTTGGTGAAGAGCAGTGCTGGGTTGTGCTGGGGGTTAGGAGCACCTGCTTGAGCACAAAACTGAAAGATTTACCCTCTGGCCCTTCCCAGACAAGGTTCCAACTCCAACTGAGACCAGACCTCTTGCCTGTTTCTGTAGCACATAGATCTACCCGTCTGCTTCCTTTCTCCTTTGCAGCGTCTCTGGCCCACATGGCTGATGTATTTGTGTATGGAACCCTGAAGCAAGGCCAGCCCAACCATAATGTCCTACTGGATGGCGCTAATGGCCGCGCAACCTTCCAGGGCCGAGGCCACACGGTGGAGCCTTACCCCTTAGTGATTGCTGGAGAACATAACATTCCCTATCTGCTGAACCTTCCGGGACACGGCTGCTGCGTGGCCGGGGAGATCTATAGTGTGGACAAGCAGATGCTGCACTTTCTCGATGAGTTTGAAAGCTGCCCAGACATGTACCAGCGCACCCAGGTGAGGATTGTGGTCCTGGAGTGGGAAGGCATGCACAGCGCCCCTCAGGGGTCTCCAGCTGCTGAAAGGACCGTGCAGTGCTTTGTGTACAGCACGGCCACCTACCCACCGGAGTGGGTCCACCTCCCGTACCACAACAATTACGACTCTCAAGGGCCACACGGACTTAAATATAATCCACGGGAAAACAGATAAAAATGCGAGGAATGCTCAGTAGCCAAAGAAAAGACAGAGCCCTGATGATTATGAGATTACCTCAACTTGGTCTACACTCGCTGAATGAAAAAGCATTATAATGCCCTTTGAAACAAATGTGTAAAACTATCTGTGGAAAAAGAAATAATCTCTTTTTTAGTGGCAGCCAATTTCCCAGATAATTTTGACGTGCTGATAACACCATTGTGCCCTGAAATCTCTCTATCTGATGCTGCTTTATTGCTCTGCCTAAAGAGCACCCCGGGCTTGGATGCATTGGATAAGAAAAATGTAGGATTTTAATTCCCCTAAATGACATTTCAAGAACTCATGTGTTACCATAGTTTTCTTTCTCCTTTTTTGCTTTGCTAAAATCTGAAGAAGACATTTCAAATGAATGTAAAGACTTTGTGCTGCAGCTACATTTTAGCAGCCCTCTTTTTTTCTTGGTGGTACAGGTCAGATTCAGTAAACTTCTTAATCTGATCTTGGATGTCTCAATGTAATAAAAGAAACTCAAGAAAAACATGCTGTATTTTACAGTAGTTTTAGAGTAGATGTAACATCCTTCTTCACAGTTTTCAGATCAAGCTTATTAAAAAAGAGATTATTAAACATAATCATTTAAAATTAAACTAGATGTTTTAGTAAGTCAAATAAAGTGTTGATGCTATTTTGGGCCCTTTTCTTGGGCCAATGTATTTGGTAGATTTTTTTTTTTTTCCATTCTAATTTAGCAAAATAATGAGCACCTACTTGCTGGCAGACACAGTTGATTTCAGATGGAAGCTCACCCAAGCCCAGACAGAGCCCAGAGGCAAGTCACTGTCCCTCCTTCCCAAAAGGAGCGGCATTTGGGGTGACCTTTTTGGAGAAGAACCAACGCATTAGTAATTTGTTCTTCAGGCTTGACAGAAAGCTTAGCTTCCTTATACAAACAGCACTTAAAATAATTTTAGCAAGGCATGAAGAACCAATTACTACCCACCTCCATCTGATGATCTGTCAGTGTGGATTCAAATCAGTGCATGACTCCCTCTGCTTATTTACTAGCAAAGTATGAAATGTATTCTAGGAATTTCAGAACCAAATGAAAATGCAGCTGCTGATCCTGGTAACCTCATTCTCCATTGGGAGTGCTCACTTACTCACTTACTCTTCAACTTAATAGTAGACTGTGATCACTAACTGCATCTGGCACAAAAAACATGATCATTATTTTAGCCCTTTTTTCTTAATTGGAAACTTGCTTCACAAAGACACAAGGCAAGGATGGGTATCAGCTGACGAACTTGTAGCAGCCCCACCCACTACAATTGGGGTGAGGGAGTCCCGTGGGATGGGAAAGAGGGGACCATGTGAGTCATCTTTCCCTAAGATGACACCCCCCGGGATCTGGCAGATCCATACTTACCCATTAGAGAGCCACAGAGGAGGGATTTCCAAAGTCATCTGTGCTGTATGGACTTAAGAAGTTACTAATAACCACAAACAGGAGTTAGGTCCTCAACCAGGATGAAGTAGGTAATCAGATTATGAGGTAGCAAATGCCAATTTAGTAAAACTGAAGGCAGAGAGCTGGATGAAATGCTATTATGTAAAGTCTACTGGCAAAGCCCATAGCCTCTGAGGTACATTGTCTTCATTCAAAAAAGAAAAAAAAAGGGCAAACTAATATTTAGACAAATGCTCAGTTTTATTGATTTAACTTTGACACTAGGAAATCTCACAGCAGAAGTACAAATCATATGTACAAGTATTTATATCAATAAAAATTTCCATTGGTGATTTTTTGGCAGAATGTTGGTTTTGACTATATGTGGAATAAATATGACCATGTAAAATCTGCTGCACAGGGGTGTTCCTGCAAAATGCTTGGATAAATTGAGTGTGAAAGAATAATAATACAAATGACTAATTAAACGGGGTGATGACTGAAAGGCTATAAATACTTCATTGCAGTTCCATGAGCAGATCTCCTTCTCCAACTGTGTCCCCAGCCTTACAATGCACCGATTTCACCTTGAATTAAAAAAAGAGGGGGGGGGGTGTAAGAATTATTAACTAGAACAGGAGGGAGCAATCTCGTCATCCATTTCTGGAAGTGAAGAGACAGCCTGGCAGGCTTTGCAGCACAGGTAGAGCACTTGGCTTGCACAGAGGGGACCTCATGCACAGGGGCCGTCCTCGTGCAGGGCTGTGACTCAGCACCATCCCCTCTCCGGTCCTTGTCCTAAGTCACTGGTGGAAGACAATTTCTGCTGGCTGGCCCTTGCACTGGGCACACACGGGGGTCAAGGGCAGCATCCTAAGAGCCAGTGTTGGTACTGGATAAGCTCACAACACCCAGCCCGCCCAATATCTGGTTTTAGGTTGCAGAAATATTCTCGGAGAGTTAATGGAATGCTTAGTGTAAAAAAACCCCAAAACAAAACATACAAGAGTCAAAGCAGGTACTAATAAGATAAATTCCCTAGCCTGATTGTAAACGCCCTTCTCAAGGGCAATTAAATACTCAGAAGGTACGAGGCTGCGCAGAGAGTACTCCGTGGGGTGATGCAGAACAAGCACTGAGCTCCCATGATGTTGCTGTTGTGCCCTTTCATGCTACTTCTCTCTCCCAATTTTAATCAGGTTTGTTTTCCCAAATTGTGTTCAAATTTAAAATAAGTGGGTAAGGGGTTAGAATGAGGAAGAGATTGTCGTTCAACTTCTTGGAGTTTCTTGCTTAAGTGAGAAAATGAACAATGGGTTTGAACTAGTACGTGGAAAACAGGAACAATGGCAGCAACAGCAGGTTCGGTGCCCTGGCCTGTGTCCCTGCAGCTCCGCTGTGAGCCAGAGGGCTAGCAGGGCCTTCCCCTTGAATTCCGGCCCAGGCTCTCTCAGGTCAATGTGAACCTGTACAATGAGTACTTCAAAGGCCTTGTTCAGCAGGTGCTATTTGCACTGAAGTGGCTGCTTTTTATGATCTGAAGCCTCTGTGTGTGTATAGGATGTATTTTTCATGATGCTCTGATTACATTGTGAGCCTTTTCCATGGGAGGAAAAATGGCCCTCCCAGATAAGAACCACCAGCCCCTCAGGTCTCCAGGGTCTGGTCCTCTGGGCTGGGGCTCTGGCTATTCCTGGTACACCCTGCTGGCCAGTAGGAGGAAATGGGATGAGCAGGGAGGACTACTCCAGCTAACGGGTCAGGCCACAGTACAAATTTGCTCAGAGCACACCAACACCCCGAAGGCAGTTCTGGGCTCCTGATGACCAGGGAGCAGCTAAGCCTTCGCTGTGAAACCCAGGCCATGAGGACATAAAACACACTGACCTACACGGGCCCCCTGCTCCTTCCGGGAGCTATGCCAGTTCATTTTTGCATTAAGTACCTCAGTCTAGCAATACAGGTCTTTGACATGCATCTGACATATATTCTGCATCCCCCCCAAATGAAGCCCAATTATGGATGGAATGTTCATGATGCTAATGCAGTGTCAGTGTTAAAAATCTCAAGGAACAAATTAACACTTTTACAAGAGCAGAAACCAACACTTTCTTGTTCACATCATGAAAAGTAATCATGTAGAAAGCAGACTCCTAAAAATACCTACAGATCTTGCCCTTGTCCTCTTCCAAACCCAGGGAGACTGGACACAGCTGTCGGCAGCCCCTCTCCAGCTTGACCTCCATCCTCTCAGCTGGAACTGGACTGGGCGTCCCCCTCAGCATGTTCTCTGAGCATCAGTTTCATTTCTTTTTGGGATGACAGATGGAAGCTGTGTCTTTCTGATGCATATTTCACTGTGAACTGACTGCACCTCTCTGCCAGGGCAGTATCATTTCCGAGGTTCAATCTCACTTCCCCAGCTTGGCCACGGTGAGGGGCGCGGCCAGCCTGTGCTGCTGTCTTCACTCCACCCTGCCTCACCTTGCTCCAGACTTCTACACCAAGAAGTCCTTTGGGAAAGCGTCATTCTGCTACAAATGGTCTCTTTTCCGTTGTAGAAAGGATGATGAAGTTATTGCTTTAAAGGACTTTTTTTTTGTTTTCTTCAAGGAGAAAATACATTTAAGAAGTTTTAATAAATTTCAGTACTAATAGATCATCTTTTTTTTCCCCTAAATCATTAAGTCCCACATGTGTTTGTGGGGCTTTCAGCTCCTCTTGATCTAAAATTGAACTGTTCTCTTTGTGGAGAAATTATCTTGAAGAGTTACATTAATTTTTGCAATCTCTAAAACCGTTTCCTGCTGTGTCACCTAAGTCTCAGATAACTAACTGCCTCTAAGACAGATGTAAACATTAAAAATTGAAGACCTCTTAATTTGAAAGCCATTAAGGTGAAGAACAATTGTTCTTTGACTACCTGACTATAGCCTCCTGTGCATGAGGCAGGGGCACACCAGTGCGGGGTGCAAAGAGCTCCCAACCTTACTGTCCCCATCTGCGGGAGGGCGGGGAGGGAGGAGATCATGTCTACGGCCCTTTTCAGGCCTAACCATCCAAGATTCAAAGGTGGAAATTCTGCTTCCTGCCACAGAGCTGGCATAGGCTGGTGGGAACTTAAGGACATACCTTGCCAGTTTTCCCAGCTGTCATACTGTTCTGCATTTTCATGGCTTCAATCACACAAATTTCCTGACCTTCTGCTACCTGGAAAATGAATAAAAATGGACAGAAGTTTTACCAGCATTCCAATTTTACAACAGTGCTCAAGACTGAAGCCATTAAGAGATTCTTTGTCACCCTGGCTGGTGTAGCTCAGTGGATTGAGCACAGGTCTGTGAAGCAAACAGTCACTGGTTCGATTCCCAGTCAGGACACATGCCTGGGTTGCAGGCCAGGTCCCCAGTGGGAGACACATGAAGGCAACCACACACTGATGTTTCTCTCCTTCTCTTTCTCCCTCCCTTCCCTTCTCTCTAAAAATAAATAAATAAAATCTTTAAAAACAAACAAACAAACCTTTATTTAAAAAAGAAAAAAGAGAGAGATTCTTTGTCAAAGATGTTGAAATTTGATCCAAACAGCAGCAACAACCTCTGATAAATACTTTGAACCCCAAGTTCATATTTGGGGGACAGCAGAGAAAGACCACCCCCTGGGAATCCGAATCTGCCTTTGCCCCAGAGAATGTGGTAGAAAGGCCTGCTTTCCACTTTTGTGCAATGAATTGGTAAATCTCTACATAGAAAGACTGGTGGTTTCCAAGGGCTGATGGAAAAAGAGGAATAGATTTGCTGATGGGAACATAGATTCCTTTGAGTGATTAAAATGTTCTTTGACTGCCCCGGCCGGTGTGGCTCAGTGGATTGAGTGCTGGCCTGCAAACCAAAAAATTGCTGGCTGGATTCCCTATCAGGGCACACACCTGGGTTGCAGGCCAGGCCCCCAGCTGGGGACAGGCAGGAAGCGACCGATTGATGTTTCTCTCTTTCTCCCTCCTTTCCCCTCTCTCTAAAAATAAATTTAAAAATCTTTAAAAAAATTAAAATGTTCTAAGATTGACTGATGATGGTTGCACAATTCTGTGAATAGACTAAAACAACCGAAGTATACGCTTTAAAGGAATGACTTGTATATGCATTTTATCTCAGTAAAGCTGTTACCAAAAAATGGAGTTTCTGTCTTCAGCTCTGGGGAACTGGGAACAACAGCCAAACACCCGGGCCATGCAGACCACTATCCCAAACCTCCAATGCAGGCAATGATTTCTGGAGCTGTGCCCATTCCTTGCAAGGACACTGGGAGCTACCACAGGCTTGGGCTCAAGCTTGGTATTCAGATGTTTGCCTGTTGTTATGAGTGAAGTCCAGGTGGAGCAGGGTATAAACCCCTTGGGGTTAAACCTGGGCCTCCCACCTAGGATTCAGCTGTGACTAAAAGCCAACCTATTTATTCTTCTCTCTGCCCTTGATGAGTAAGCGTGAAAGCTGGGCTGGATTTTTCTCCCATCTTTGTGAAAAAGGGCCTCTCAGTCTTTGAAATGGGAGAGTGGAATTTCCTACAGCAACCAGCTATCTGGGGTGCTGGTGGGCATTTGGTGTGGGGCTCCTGGACGCTCACACCGCCGCGGCTGTGCTTGCCCAGTGTCGCAGAATGCCTGGAGAATGTTCTTTCCTGAAATCCCCAAATGATCTCCAAGTCCCCCTTCCGGCCCCCCGTGGGGCACAAGCTGTCTTGCTGGCAGTCTGGACTGCCTGAGCCCTGTGCATTCCTTTCCTCCGCTGATCAGGTGGTGGGCTGCTTTTCCTGGCACAGAAACATAGGAAGAGAGGGGATGCCAAAGCTTCAGTGCTGGCACGGAGGAGAGACTGTGCTGCAGAGCTGGGCTTGAAGCACTGTGCTTGCTGCCCTTTTTGATTCATTTTCACCTGGCATCTGCATTCCATGGAGATTGAAGAATCAACTCCTGAGGGCTGTTCCAAACTTGCTGTTCTTCAAAACGCAGAGGGAGAGAAAAGAGGGCAACTCAAAGACAATGAAGATGCCCCAGTCAGGATGTCAACAGCTACTCTCTCAAGTCCCCATTTCAGAGACTTTTTTTCTCTCTTCAAAGGCTAGCACGGACCAAAAACAAGACAGGGGACGGGTGAGTACACCCAGAGTAGCACCTGACATTTAGCTCCACACGTAAAGCCCTGGTGGACCCAGACCAAGGCTTCTGAGATGGAGGCTGAGGGTCAGAGCTGAGCTCAGGAAACAGCATCCCAACTGAAGGACTGGGCATTCCAGTAACAGAGCTGAGGCTTTCTGGGAACCGGATCCGAAATTCAACAATGGGAATTCCATTAAAAAATCAGTAGTCAGCTCTCCCTCTTTGGGCTCTGGTAGCTCTTTCCTTCACAGATGGACAAATACCCACTCACCACGGGGCCTGTAAGTACCTGTCTCTCACCGTCCTCAGCTGGCATCTGAGAGCCTGGGCTTGCTCAGAGCCCCATTTTCCCCATTCCCAGCCCCACAGAGGCTCCTCTTGGGTGGGTGCAGCCTCTCCCCTCTGCAGGAGCTCAGCCCTCTACTTGGCATCTGCTGGCCAGAGAGCCTCTCACTGCTTCTTCATAAGAACTTCAAGTAAGTAAATTCACAATTAACGCAAATACGAAAAAGAAATGAACCGGGAAATTTCCAGTGGTCACTCTAAGGGGGCCTGGGCCAACCTGACGATAATGGCCTTAGGAAACTAGTGGGAGAACAGCTGGGCCTGGGCCACAGCCTGGATCCAGGCTTGAGCCGGCCTGCTTGAGCCTGAGGGTAGTAAAGCAAGACAAATTCATGGGGCCCACTGTCTCTGCCCACTGACAGTCCTCCTTAGCTGGCTTGGCGTGCTTACAGCACTGGGGATTTGTGAAGAGCTGACATACAGGTAACTGCAAGTGGCGGATCCCCACTTATTAATCAGAAAAGCAAAACCTCTGATTCAGCCAGAGATAATCAGGAGAGGTGGGAAAGTCCCAAATCTGCAATGCTCCCTTCTCTCCGACTGAATGACTGGCAGTGTAATTAAAAGGACTTCACAGACAGTGCTCTGGACCTGAACTCACTGCTCTTCTGCCTGACCACAGCTCGGCACTGAGTCACTGACCAGTCCCCACAGCTTCCTTTTCATTCCTGTTTTCTCTTACGCCTGTCTGCTGGTCTCTCCGCTTGTATTATTTATCTGTAGATGAAAATTTAAGTAATTCCTATCTCTGCTCACCTACAGCCATCTGTTTTGTAATCTGTTTTCACTCATTTGTCCCTAACAGGGAAAAAAACTCTTGGAAGTTGTTTATTTACTCCACAAAATACTAAGATATGTTTCAGTCAGTAGAACTTGATCTAAATTCAAGTTATTTCATTCCTCAAAAATCCAAGTCAGGCAAGCAAACATGGTACAAACCACACAGTGAAGAAAGCAGGTGGGCCTGTAACTAGCGAGTGCCCTCCCCACCAGCTGGGCCCTACCCAGGCTCCAATTCCAGCAACACCAAGATGGCATTACATAGGCCTCTTAGCTCGACATTTGGAAGCCTCCCTGAGCAGAGGTGCCCATTTGTCCCCACTCCCCAAGTTCAGGAAGGTAGTGGCAGCACCTTCTGTCTTCCCCCGTGTGCTTGGAAAGCTGGGCATTAATTGAGGGAGCAGAAAGGGCGTTTAAACATTCCGTTTCCACTAGACAGCTCGTGTGAGGGCACTGCTCCTGAAGGATCTGCGTGCGCACACTTCTCTAACACTTTTGTGAATCATCTGATAAAGACTTAATGATTGTGACAGGATGTCTCCAACGCTGGGCTTACAAAATGGTCACAAGCCTTGCAAGTCTTTTTGATAAACTTGGTCAGCCTGATATACTTCTCTACTCCCTGTCTAATTGGTGTAAAGTTTGGAGGCCTGAATCCTGTATCTTTCATCCGGCTTATTGCGTCCTCTCCTTTGACACAGGGTCAAGGTTCACATTCGCATCCGATTATCAGAGTGCACTCATTAAGCGGGAGCCTGCCTTGCCCTAAAATGAGTGAGCTGGGGAGAAAACTCGGCCAATTTATTCAGCAGATTTCAGCATGTTTAGAAGCCCTGAATGTCGCCCGGCACTGCTCTGTGCTGAAAGAGGTTCAGACATCTCCAGCTGATGATTAATTGTGAGTGATGGGAAATAAAATCCAGTAAAGCCAGCTGCTTGCCATGGTCGGCAAAATGACTCTAATGGATATAGGCTGCCAATTTTCCAGTTTTACTGGCAAGTCTTCCAAGTGTAATTAAGGGAAGTTATAAATGATATGGAAATCTATCAAGTTCCATTTATTTTCAAAGGACTCCTTCCCCAGAGACTTTTATCTTCAAGCTTATAGTATGCTTTGTTGTGCTAATGATTCAAATCACTTCTTGTTTCTGATTAAAGCCCCCAGTAGCCTTCCTCCACGTTCCCTTCACTTCTTCCCCAAAGATTAAAAGACACAGAACCTTCTCCTGCACATCGCTCTTAGAAAACATGCTAAGGCTGGGACATACTCAGCTACTTGTATCATTCAGACGGCAAACGCGGGAAGAAAGCTCAAAGGAAGTGCAGGAAGTGAAAAAGAAATGGGGAAAAAAGACCTCCATCAAACATAAAGAGAAGCCCCCAAAAGTACAGACTTGAAAGCTGTGTTCAATACCAGATATTCATCAGAAGGTGGTGTAGCTCACTAATGTTATTTGATTTGGAATAAAAGCATGAAAATGATGGCAAAGGCCTAAAATTGGAGATGTAAAGGATGACTGCACAGTATTCCATTTCTCAATTTCACCCTTTAGAGCCACAAAATGGGGGCGACACAGTGACGGGATGAGATTTACAGTAACAGCTGTGGTCTCCCCACACGAGGGAGGCCCTTTTAATGGGCGAAGGTCTGTTTTGAACAGACGGGGAGTAACAAAACAAGGTTCCCTATTAAGAGTGTACAGTCATATTTCTGATAAAGAAAATGATTATGGGAGTTGGATTTCCTTTAAGACGGCCCCTCACCTCTTTTGTTGTCCAAAACCTGGATCGTTTTTAAAGGTGTTATCCTTTAAATATAGGCAAGAGGACAGAAATGGCATGGAGGGGTTTCTCCCCCTGTAGCCCACTCTCTAGCAACTATAAAGAATGCATAGGAAACTGTGCCAGTGGCATATGGCTTTCTACTGTGCTAAACATTCATACAAAAGACAGGTTCATCAGTCATTGGAGTATCTGGATAAAAAATTAGCTCCTGATGGATGGTATTTTGAGCTTACCTGCTGCTAGTACATTACCAGAGAAACACAGGTTTTGAAACCCACATGACATTAGAAACTGCAGACCATGAAATACAACACATGCAGGAGCACATAATGTACGCCAGATTATACAAAATAATAAATAAGCTATTTAAACCCTCTGCCTAAAATTGAGCCTGCTGCAAGGAACCCTGGGTCATTTCTACGCAGGCCAATTAATGCACAGCATCTGCTGTATAGAAGCAGGGCATGAAGCACTTCCGAATGATTTCAGCAATTAAAAGAAAACTGTTTCCTGCCTGTTCAGACAGCAACTGTTTCAATGCAAGAGTGAGCACCAAATCACTGCATGCAGCTGAAAAATTAAGTCTGCTTTTTGGGGAAGAGGGGTGGGTGGGAGGAAGAATTTTTATGGAAAAAGGAGCCTTCTTTTGTTGTCCTACATTCTGTGTTTTTCTGCCAAATTAGACAGAAGGCTCAGAGGGCTCACCGGCCCGCTGCAGTCTCCCCTTCTGCTGCACTGGGCCCCCCGAAAGCACGGATCAATATCAACCCTGCTGACGACTCCACAAAAGTGAAAATCCTTCAATTACATTTTTAAAGGCAGTTCTACTTAGAACACAGGTGCCTGAATGCACTGCATTTTAAAGCCCTCAGATCTGAAGAAAGACACAGTTAACAGCCACAGGAAAAAAGCATCTCAGATTTGGTTAGAAGGCACTGCTAGAATCTGATTGTAATAACTTCCTCTTTCTGAGCTGGTAAGATAGGCTGGTAAATATCCCCTGATATTTCCTGAAGAAGAAATGTGAATTCACATCCTAACATCTTCATGTAAAGAGGCAGGGAGAAGACATCCCGGGAGACTACAGTATTTAAGCAATAATGGAACAAACCATCATCAAATTACAAAGAAAGAGAAGGCAGGTGACAGAAATGCGGTCAAACCCCTTATCTCTAGTCAAAGGCCTCTTTAATGGGTTTGTGCACTGGCCACCTCACTAGGAGGGCATGAGCAAGGAGAAGCAACACGCTCAACCAGGGCACATGGCTCTGAGGGGCCGTAGGCCCACAGCGCTCCCCACGTTTCCTCGTGCTCCCCTGTGTAAGTGCCCCTCTCTAATTGCGCAGTGGCTCTCAAAGCAGAAAACTGAAGGGCCTGGGGAAAGAACAGAGTTGTGGCCAATATTAAACAAGTCTAGTTTCTGTTAAAATTCCTTAAAATGAAGGAAAATATTACACCCTACTGCCCTCTAAGTTAGCTCACAACTGAAGCCAAAATCTCTAGGTACAAAGAGAACTACTTAAAATTGGGGTCATTTACAATATCTTTAAGAAATTAGTCTGGACCCACTACCTCTGTGAAGTATACTGTTTTAAAGAATTCAGAGAAATGGTTTTTATTTTATTTTTTTTTTGTAAAAGGGTGAGAAGGAGTATTCTGAGTGTTGGTAAAGTGGAGAACTGTCATCTTCAAAAATGTCTGCAACAGAGATACCGTCCCCTGTAAGCTTCAGTGGGTCATTCCTTGAAAATTTAAATCAAATGCCACATTTGCAGAAGAGTCTTCTACAATATTTAATTTATTGATTAATCTATAAAAATATATTACCTTACATTGATAATTATCATTAAGTTACAAAAATACCCAAATTGTTACCTCCAACAAAAATCACCCCTAATGCTTAAAAGGGAATGCTACCTAGAAGAGAATGAAAGGCCCAACTCAACACAGCTGTTACCTCTGAAGGAGGCAAGACAAGAATGCCATTGGAGAAAGGGCAAGTTCACTGTATAAGCGGTGTTTTTGCGTTAAATAAAATGGGAAGCAAATATGGTAAATAAGGTGAGCAGAGAGCATAGGAATACTCAGGCTATTTTTTATAACTTTCTGTATGTTTGCAATATTTCATAATTTAAAGTTTAAAAATGTTAAATAATGAACATATGAATCTGTACATGCTTTGCAATACAATCTGAGGTTTGGGTGGAAAACTGGCACCTTATCAAATAAACGGCTTGAATAACTACTGCTATAAAATATGTAAATTTAATCATTGCAATTATTTCCTGATTGTAAATCAAGGAATCCAAAAACTGGAAAATCTATCAAACAGCCAGGCCAGGTTCTCTGCCAGGGAAAGATGCTGTTATTGATACCGGGCTACGTGGGGTACACAAGTTACTGCCAGACAAACACACGTCAGGAGGGCCCAATCCAACCCTTCTCATCGGGAACACCTAAGTGCAAAGGAGGTTCCAAACCCTGCTCATTCATGAAAGGAAAAAATAAAGGTCTCTTACCCATTTTATGTTTTATAGGATCCTCCCCTTTTTTTGTGTAAATCACTGTTTATGAGAACAATAATCCAAATCCCTAATTACCTGCTACTAAAGGTCAGTTCACTAAAAAGCGTATCATCCTTATTCTGCCTCCCTCAAAACACCGCACTCTGTCTTGCTAATAGTGGATGGGCAGGAAAAATAGCAACAGGCACTTACTGTCAATCTATTATTTTACCTGGTCTCACAAACTAATAAGTCACAAAGTAATAATTAAGAAAGAAAGAAATATAAATGGGTACACAGCCTGCTTCTGGTTCGCATCTCACTTAATGTTAGAGGTAATAAATAACATACATATTTTTTTATGTAAATTTGAGATGAGTGAAAAATCTAAACATAACTGGAACAAATCTTAATTAAATGCAATATGAAAATATCCCATTTTGTTGTCTTTTATTTCTATTTTTTGTTTTGTTTCTGATAACAAAATATGCTCATAATGACTTTATATTTAAAAATCAAATGACACTTGTGCAACACATTCAATAGTTATAAGTTTAATGCTGGAAAAAATGTATTTAGCCATTTTTTTTTTCAGGAAGATCATAAAAATAAAAGTTACAATGATTAAAACAAGTTATTAAAAATGCTAACTTTGATTACAGAAGTACCCCAGTTTATGTGTTAAGTATACAGAAAAATAGGTAGTTTTCAAACTGAAGTAAAAATCAGTCATAGTCATTAAAAATATTTTCAGAAGGCATATAAAAATGTATTTATTAAAGGCATATAAAAGTGATTTTATCGGTTGTTTTCTGAATTAAATTTGTGATTCTGGACTTCTACTTAGTTTCTAATTGGTTTGTTTGCTTATATGAATTTTACTCTTTATTAACTATAATCCCTTCCCCACATGTTCAAAAAGGCTATTATGTAATCATTTAAAAAAGATTTTACCATCACATTTAATGTTGAATAGTGCATAGTACACATTGAAAAAGTGTTAGGAACTTTTGCTGTTTGAACCTGATAAAAGCACTTAGAGGAAAATGGAGCTTCTGTGCTGAAGGAGGGGAAGACCTTTCCCCACAAAGCTCTCTGGGGGCATTTACTACTTCTGAAGTGCCACCCAGATCATTTTGTCCTGAGATTTTTAAAAATTCTGTTAAAATTATTTACTTCACAAAAACAGATTTGTAATTTTTTATTTACGTGACACTTTTGTGGAACACATTGTTGCCCCCCTCACCATTCTAAGTTTGTCAAGTCTTACTCAGCTAAATATAAAAATTACAGATAACTAGAACTTAAACTACAAAAAATAATATTTCAAGGAAGAACAGAATACTCAGAGACACTCAGTTATTTTCTTAGGTCCTTGTTTTCCTTGAAAATACACTGAGATGCCTGATTCCTTTCTCTTCCTCCTGACAAAAGTAGAACCTTGCCTCAGCTATGGTTATTGCTAAGAACATAACATGCCTTGCAATAATTTTAAACCACAAAACTTAAGAGTTACAGATATTATTTTCTTATAGTGGCCTCAAGTTAACATTGTGCCTTTGCTCCAAGGAAAGTTTCTTGTGTGTTAATTGCACAAAGCAGATTTAAGGATACAAGTTGTTGTAAAAGCTGACAAACATCTGGCCCTGCATTTGGTTTAGGTATTAGCAATTTGGGACACTTTTCACAAATAATAATTCAAGAGAAAATACTATTGTATCAAAACACAGTGGCACAGAATATAAAAGGAAGTTCTGTGAGGACCAGAAGTAGCACTGGAAGCTGCAGAGAGGAATAAAAAGAAAGTATATGCTCTGCCGGACCAGCCTAGGCACGTGCGTGCAAAGAGCATTTATAAGTAAGGTGAAGGACACAGAGAAGAGGAGCCCTACCCCCCTGCCACACCCAGCCATGTCCTCTGACTTTAAAGGAATATATGCAACAGAGGCACCAGTCAATTCTCAAATTAAACCATTCTTGAATACACACATTTAATTACTGGTGGTGGTTTTCAATATCTGAGCTACCCAAGGACTAATATAATATTGCTCCATTTTACTAAGTACCTTGTTTTCCCACATTAAATCATTAACCAGGAAATGGAAAGCATGAGGGCTAAACCCTTCTGGTATCTGGAGAAGCCAGACTAGGAGAAAGCAGTTGTTGGGAACAAGAAGGCTGCGTGCTCCCTGTTCTTGCCGGAGCAGCAGCCAGGAAGCTGGTGCACATGGAGGAGCAGGACTGCAGCAGCGGGAACCTCTTCCCTCCGTACTCTCAGCAGGGGCCTCCTCCCTCCCCGGCCCTCTCTCTCTCCCTCCGCTCAGGTTTTGACTCAGGTGTTGGAAAAGTAAGGAATGCCATTAAAACACTTATTTTTTTAAAAGTGCAAATGTGATTTTATAATTAAAGCCACACAATTAGGACTGGCAAGCTTAGGATGGCAGTATACAGCCCATGTAGCTTCCAGAAAAAGCTTAAGATGGAAGATGGAAAAAACCCAAAATAACCCCCTCACATTGTTCACCAACCTACACTTCCAGTCACTAGAAGATTCCGCTAACCACTCTGATAATGTGTATGAGTGTACTCATGCTTACTGGCAAGGCCAGGGGACTATCGCCTTATGACCTTAATCCTTTAGAATGAGGAAATACAAGGCAAACCCCTCCCCCCTAATCATTACATAATATATAAAATATTTAAGTATCACCCCTCCCAAATCCTTGACACTTGGTTGTTAGACAAACATAATGAGTGCTTTCTTCCAAGAAAATCAATGCTTTCTAAATCAACATAACAATTCATAGCTCCTCAGCCTCTTTTATGATTTTTCTAGAAAAACTAGTAGTTCCATTTGTATATCATCAGGTAAAGCAATTGTTAAGTCAGTTTTCCAACTTCATGTGACAATTTCAGGACTAATCATTTAAACAACTGACTTTAAAGGAAACTGATCAATTTTTCTTAATATTCAATTATAAACACTTTTCTAGAAGCCAATGACTACATGAGTTTTTCCTCAATGTTGTTTTATTTATGTTAATAAAGAAATAGAGAGGCAGTTTTAATGTAATCTTTACAGGAAAATATAAAAACTCCTGTGCCTCAACTGAGATACAAAATGGAATCACCATCTCATTTATTAAAGACTATCATATTTGGCCATTATTTTCTGGCACATGAATAAAAAGGCAAGTACTTACATGCCCCCTAGAAACCTTTCTGGTTGACTCTTTCTTTTCTTTTTACTTCTACTGCTAATAAATAGAGATGTACAACCACGCTGTTAAAAAATGCAGCATCCTACCAATTCGCCCATCGCACACTATTGCGAGACTGAACATGTGAGGAAATATTAATATAGCTTTCATTGTGCCTTAATGTCACAAAGTCAAGAAAAACATACATCTGTGATCCTAAAGTTTATTTATCAAGTTATGGAAGTGCACTGGTACTATACAGATTACAGAATTAACTTTCCTTAGTTCCCTTCCCTTTCATTCCAAAAATAATGCAAAAAGTTCCCCATCAGAAATTTATTTTTTACTGTGAGTTCTTCAAGGGTGCTTAAAGCACAGAGAGCCTGAGAGTAAACAGAAATTTTAAATAAAATACTTCCTAAAACCCCAAATTTGCCATATAACAGAATGAATCAGGCCTTATTTCTGTTCCAGTTCCAGATCAGTAGAGGGGAGAGGCACTTAGATATTGTGACTAAACTAATTCAAATGTGAAATGATTGGACAAAAACTGCACAAAAGCTATTCTGCTATTTGGTGGGGGTAAGAGGACCCAAGAAGGACCTGCACAGGGCACGGGCACGCCTCTGCCTTCCCCCATCCCACAGGCCGGCCCGCTCCTTACCGTGTCCCCGGGCTTCACGGCGACGGTCACCACCATGCCAGGCATCGGGGAGCGAAGAATACTGCTTGTATCTTCAGCCACTTTTTCCAGCATAAATTTGTTCAATTCTGCAGCAAGTTTGGTCAAGATACGCACCTTGTACTTAAGGAAAAACACCGTAAATGAGTTTAAATGCTGAAACTTTTCCTCAAAAGTAGTGTTCATTCAAAAATCAGTTTTTACCTTTCAAATTTAAATTATATCAGCTTTGAAGTCACATGACTTTTAATTATTGTGCATAAAACCAAAATACATTAATTTGTTTCTGGAATATGTTATGAGCCAATTATTTAAGAGATTTCTTGAAACAAGAACTCCAGTAATTCATTAGTGATAAATAGTTACCATCCTGTATCATGAAGAAAAATATCTGAAAACTTATAAAGAAAACAGTGAGAATTTTCTTTGTTTTTCCTTCCCCGCTTACACAACATCCCAATTAACCCAAATTCCGTGAGCCGGGTCAGCCCCAGGGAGGAAGGGGCGGCTGCGGACAAGCACCAGTAGATGGCAGCAGACTGCTGTCTCTGACTCCCCGCTCCTCCTCAGAGCGCTACCGCGCAGCGTATCGGTAACTTAAGACAAAGGCTTTCAGTGTTCATTTGGGGCAAAACAATATTTAAAATCCAGCGACATAAAATATTGTATTCACAATTGAAAATGTTAGCTTTTCTTCTTAGGCACAGCATCATGTAGTCTTTCTGTTAAAAGATGATTAAGGTACATACAGATGAAATAGGATAGTATCTTCTGTATTAAGGGACAATATATCAAGAGCTTAAAACCACTGAAAGAAAACAGGGTCCACAGCCAAGTATTTTAATGGCACTTTTCGTAGATGGCTCTCAAACAATTAGGGGTCCACTGAAGGCAGTTCCAACTGAACATTTCTAGTGAAGAGAATTTCTGCCTGGCAGTAGAAATCCTAGGTCTCTGTGAATAAATATATGAGCCTCAGTTTGGTCTGTCCAAACAGAAACAAGATAAAATGGTTTGAGGAAGTGTTAATCGGTGAAGCGGGAACGACCACCTGAAGATTTTTGGATTCCTACCAGATTGCACTTCCCTTGGGTAGACAAATGCGGCATCCAGGCAGCCCCATTTTGTTCAAAAAAGCTGCTGTAACTCAAAGCCTCCTGCGGGCATCATGATGGCAGGGATGCAAAAGCAAAATAGAACTCACCCTTTAATTCAGTGCAGGGTCAGCGGAAATCTCTAAATGTGCTCTTTACAGGACCTATTTAAAAAGGAGTGGTGGGAGGGCCCCAAGGAAGAGCTTTTGATGGCCTAAGTTCAGAGCAGATTTACCACAACTGTGACAGGTTGGATAATAACATCTTTTGCATGTTTCTTTACTCCTGAATGTGTGTTTTGCAATTAAGACATATAAGTGTCTGCCAGTTTCTGAAGGTTATGATCCTTAAGTGAAATTACAGTGCAAATAAAAGCTTTTTGCTCCTATTAAAATTCATCTGAGCCATAAGTGGCACGGGAAGAAAGCCAGAAGAGTGCATTCTGCTGTCAGTCAAATAAATACTCTGGTTAGAGAGAGACGACTTATCAATGAGGAATTGTATCTCTAAGTCCTTCATTAAATTTATTGGGGTGGATAGAAACAAAGTGGGGGGGATATAACTGTACCGAATTGCACAGTTTTAGTGGCTGAGCTCTGTCTACCTTAGAGAGAAAATGCAACATCACTGGAAGCACCAGTCAACAAAAAAGTTACTTTTCAGCCATGTGACTGGTCTCAGCCATGTGACTGATCAGCACTTGGGCCCAGTTTTTTCAGCATAGCATACGGATCTATCCCCACCCCCACCCCCACAACCTACTTTGACTTCAAAATGTGAGCACTAAATTCAGGGAAAGTAACCTCTATATACTGAGAATACAATTTATCACATTTCACCACAGTGGATACCCTTAAAAACTAAGTTTAGCTATATATCACAAACAAGCCTTAGTATAAATACAGTGCTAAGATTGTCCCAAGGTGCATGTCTCCCCAGAAAGGACAAGATCCTGACTAAAGCTGGATCCTTTTACTATTTTTATAATTTTCATATCTTTTGGATTCCTTTCTCTGTAGGACTCCTGCTTTGCTTGGAAAGAGATGTAAAAAAGTCACAAAACTCAATGCCTTTAGATGAGGTCTTTGTTATTGATGAGATGTTCCTTTTCCTTTTGTATTTGTTTATTGTTCTTAAATCTGTTTGGGGGATAAGCGACTTATTGTAATCACAGGCAAAAATAACAACGGGGTAAACGCCTCAGGAGAGGCCTTATTGGCCAAATAGTTGGCTTAGAAATGACCTTTCTGAATATAAAAAGAGAAGGCATGGAGAAGTTTCTCTTTTTAAGATTACCTTTGATGTTGTCCTGACCCTTTCAGCGTGCCCATACAAACACGCCTTCTTAAAACAACCTCTTGGCTCGCCCGTGCAGCATGCGTGGGGGTGCTTGCCAGGATGGGATCTAAGCAGAGTGCAGCATATGGGCTCATCAGACGAACTGCCTGGTGAGAACTGTAAAAGCTTTTTGATGCCCCAGAAAATAAGTCATTTAAGAATGTACACTAGGGCTTTCAAAGTTTATGATCAAAACTGCTATTTATTGGTTTCTCTGAATTCTTAGGGGGCACAGGCAGAGCAGCCAACTAGTTTTGAAAGATTTCAGGAAAATGCCCTATGACGCATGCAGTTTGGTTTTATGCTAAGCATTTAAATATTCCTAATGGATTCTGTAAAATGTCCCTGGAGAGTGTTGATTTTAAACTGCTGTTATTATTTTCAAGCAGAAAAACCACAAACTTGTGTTTTGGGGTTGGGAGCCCCAGATTTTAAAAGGCTAGTCAATAGGACAGAGAAGTACAGTCCTAGAAGCCAGAGGTACTCGCCCTGCAAGGTCATGAGAAACGCCAGCTTGAGGGATTGCAGTTGCTTGTCGGTTCAGCAGCTGTGGGTCATTAGGTGGAACCTCTCTGCGGGTTTAGGAAGGTGCTCTCCAAACTGCAATCAAGTGAGTAAGTTCTTGAAAAACACACCTCACCATGTAAGTAGAACAGGTGCTCTCCAGGCAGAGCCTGGCCAGACTCCTCCATTCATACAGACCATAAGAGGTCTTATCTCATCTTCTAATTATGGTAAAATGATCCCAGCCCAATCTCTAAGCAAATTAATTTTATGGTGTCTGCAATGAAAAACCATATCTAACAAGAAAATTCCTCTCAAAAAGTTCACGAGAAAGAAAAAAAAAATCATACCAGACATGATCAGGAAGAAAACTCTAAGAGATGGGACAATTAAAAGGAACACAGTGGAACTGTTTTAAAAATTAACATACAGCTCTTAACATGGAACCTGAGAAAAAGAGAAAAGATAGGAGCAGATTGCTGTGGTTGCTGGGGGAAAGGAGGAGACCAATCATGGTTTGGTTTGGGCTAAAAAAAAAAACCATCCTGCAAATGGGCATGCCCACCAGTGCCATCGACGCACGCAGCTCTGGCCGACAAACAGTAGAAAGCCCCCACTATGGATGCCCCAAACACCTCAGATGGTCCCACAGAACCCATCTTGCTGGTGTCTGTACTATTTTAATGCATGTTTCTCCTCATGGAGTTTAAATCCATGTGCTTCTTTGAAGGCCTCTGGATTCACCAGCGATTTTACATATCCCGTGTTCTCATATGTTTGTATGATTTACAGGTTTGTAGGCTCCTGGCAAAATGAGTGTTTTCAGTTTACTTTATGTACTTTTTTCAGTTGTGATTCATTCCTTTTAAAGTAGCATAGCTTCGGTTTCCATTTCTACACCATTCTTTCAACAATGAGGATATGCGCAGTGGATGAACCATGTTTTTCATGTCAACTGGGGCCATCTCTCTGTCCACACCAGGTCAAGGTAAATGCTGAACCTTAAATGATGAACCATTACTGTGAATTATTTTACATCAAGTATCTTAACATCCCAAAGCATTGGCCATATACTGTGCATCAGCCCTTGCTTATTTAGTGAGGTGGCAAATCCCTTTCTTCAAATACAAGGATCTCTTCTTACTCAAAGTTCTACATCTTCTGGTCCAAAGATCTCCAGCATTAAGCTGTGCCTTCACTTTCACAGTGCGGTACTGAGAGCGAACACTCAAACGTTTCCCTAAAAGTCCACTTCCCTAACTTGAGCTAGAGAAAAACTGTCAGTGTTCAAGTGACCACAATGACCACCTGCAAAAATGATACATGTTTTAAAACAACAGCATGTCAGAAAAAGAGAAAAACACTAAAATGGAAATTAAAACACCTTGGTGGAATAATGAATGTAATCCAACCTCGATTTTCTTTCCTATGTTCTTTGTGAGATATACTGCGAACACCTGAGGAAAACAAGTACCAAATGCTCAAGGCCATACCTTACCCTCTGCTTCGGAGTCAGGCCTAACAACACCAAACCAACCCAAATCGCCAAGAAACAACACTAAAAACACGCACAGTTAAAATCTGTCCTTGAGGTACCACCCAGGCAAAGAAGGTGAAATGAGCAGACAGTGATGAAAGCATGTTTTACAGCTGCCGTCACCGGAGCAGCCTGTTAGCATAATTCTGTGACAACTCCATCGGCATAGTCTCAAGGTAGCTGTCAATCAGGATGCATCATTTAATCCAACAGCACTCGGAGGACTTTCTCTGACAACCCACACGACAGCCTATCTACAGCTCTATTTATATATTAGCACTCAGTTGTGTTTACAATGCTGTTGTAATTAGAAAAGATGCAACAGGCAGCAATATTACTGAGATTTCCACTTTGTAGTACTGCCCTGTAAAGTGTGATCTTGCTTCACAGAGTCATGCTAAATGACAAAAGGCTATTTTCTTCAATCTCCCGGCTCAGACAGCACTTCATTTGCAGCTATCTATAATTAGATTAATGGTGTAGTGCAGCACAAAGCAGGCCCACTTCACATCAGATAGCATATGAATTAGGACAAACACTTATTTCAATTCCAGGCAGAGAAAGCAATGACTGGGGTATTTAGCATATTCTTTATGGTAGAATGAGATGTTAATTGTGTACCATTACCTCTAAACTGCTTGCTTGTTGTATAAATCACTGTGCTAATTGATGCAGAGATAGAAATGTAGCCACAGGCAAGAAAGCAAAGGAATGAGAGCTGAAGATGGAGGATAAAGGATTATGGAGCAAAACCATATGGGAGATGAGGTTCCTTTGAAACCTTTCCTTTCTGCCCATAAGCAGAACTTCTGAAAAGTACAGAAAAACTCTTGTATTGGGAAAGAAATTTTAATTTTTCACATTCCTCTTAAAAACACAAATTTATCCTGGCTCCCAGATTTCAAAAAAAGAGGTATGTGGAATTAATCTAAATATACACTCATGAAAACATGGAATGTGGAGTTTTCAAATAGAACTCTCTAGCTGGGTTTTGGGCTCCTGGGTTAATAAGTAACACTTGTAAACTACCTGAAGCACATGTTTCTGACCCATCCACAGGCAAAATAAATTCGGTCCCAAGATTTGAAGTTGTTCTCGTAGACCAAAACACAATAAAACAAAAAACAAAACTCAGCAGGCTTAGGTCTGTTACAGACTCAGTAGAAGCATTTATTCAGGCTGTGAATCCAACAGAACAGAACAATTTCCATCTGCCATTAAAACAATGATTTTAACACCACCAGCAAAACACTCAAATCTGACTACTCCAGTTCATGATTTCACATAGATAGGCATGTCAACATAAGAAACTTTGAAACCTGTAGAGAATTTTTGTGAGTGTATTTGAGCCAAACTGATGACAATTGCTGCGAAGCAAGATCTCAACGGACTGAGAAAATAGCAGTTTAGCACTTTATTTTATACACTACAATCAAAAGAGAAGGTGTAACAGGGTTACAAGAAATCCACTGGTGATAGGGTAGAGAGGCAGGAGAAAGCAGAGTTGATGGGGGGAACTCTGGGATTGGATAAAGGTAAAATGATAGGCACTTTTACACAGGTGGGTTCAGGATAGTTAATAGTCCACAATTAACATGATAATAATAACTATGAGGGGACTTGTGGTCTCCATCTGGTGCGGTACCTGGGCTTTGAGGGATCTGGAGAAAGGAAATGTTACTCCAAAGGTATGACACTCCAAAGGTATGTTATCATAGATGCAAAAGACAACAGTCAGGCTCAGGTAAGGTAAAGACTGATCTTTGTTAGGAAAAAATACCAGCCTAGGACACTACCTGCTATGACCTGCTTTTAGTTAGAAAGTCTTAATTTCAGACCATCCTATCTGGTTACTTTAGGTCCCTGAGTTTGTAAGGCTAACATGCAGGCCTCCTCCAAGTGTGTCAGGTTTTGCCTTTTCTTCCACAGGAAGGAACTGGAAAGGAAATCTTTTTTCTTTTCTTTTTTGTAAACTAGCAAAAAATGAAAGTAAAAATAAACAAAAGCATATAATAATTTAAAAGTTTCAATTTTACCGCAAAACACTATTCTTTCTGTTTAAAATGCCCTACTCAGCACTCAACAGCTCTAACTGGGGTAATATGAGTATCTCAAAAGTACAAATATAGAAACCAAATGCTATAAAGTCCAACTGTTAAAGATCCATAGAGAAACATGTTCTTTGGAAGTTCATAAGTCAATTGCATGCACCCCACGTATGTGTTCCCAATTTTTTTAATGGCAAAGCAACAGTAAGGTGCAAATTATTGCTGTGCACTTTTTAAAATAAATTCAGCTGCTTAGTAATTAGCACTGTTATGACAAAATTTTACAGAGAACAAATACAGTGGGCTAGTTAATAGTTCAAATTCTCAACCTCAGAGTAACAGTTAATGTACCCATCCACTGCAACTGCATATTTGAGAAATCCTTTGTGTAGTTTAGACTTGCAAAATCCAAATACCAAATTAATGTGCAAGACAATAAAATAATGTCCCAAGAAAATAGAACTGTTTCAAGCTATCACCACTGAAATGCAGGGGGAGGGGGGTGTCTAGTTTCTTCGTTGGGACCAACAGTCTACCTTCCACCACAGAGAGCAGCCCTTATACAGCTGACTGCGGAAGTGAGAACACCTGTATTACCACCGAAAATCCAACAATTTAAAGTTCAGGTCATTATGCTAAATATTTTTTTTCAAAAAGCAACTATGAGGAAACAGCAAGGGGTCTTGCTGTGGAAACACATCAGTAAAATAAATAGTGTGAACTACTCTGAAATAACACCTCCCAAGTGTGCAGCTAGGTGACTTAATGGAAATGCACAGAGGAAAAGATCTGGAAGTAGTGCAAGGGCCTGCTCCCAATCATTAATCGCTTGTTTAGACCATTTAAACGAGAGCAGTACAGCCCGCAGCAAAATGCCAACATGCTTCTCACTTGGTGTGTCAGCGATGCTGGTGTTAACGGGAGAAGATATATGGTTTCTGATATTGCATCCCAGTTCCTCAGCATTTGCTCCCTTTAATTGAAAAGGCAGTTAAACACAAAGTAAATCATTCAGTTAGCTTAGCTGTTTAATGACATATAATTGATAATGTCAATATGTTGCAGTGACATAATGCGTCACTTTCAACACTCGTTCACTTACATTTATGAATCCATCTATAATCAAGGTTTTTTTTTTTGTTTGTTTGGTTTGGTTTTTAACTATGAAATTGGTTCTTGAACTTCAGTCTTCTGCTGGACCAGTCAATGTACCTACCACAAGGAGCGAGAATCTTATTAAGGACAATTTTTAAGGGAGGACGCACAAAAACCGAGTAGGGAAGAAAATTCCAACACTTACACTACTTCCAGATCTTTTCCTGGACGCATTTCCATTAAGTCACCTAGCTGCATGCTTGGGAGGTGTTATTTCTGAGTAGTTCACATTATTTACTTTACTGATGTGTTTCCACAGCAAAACAACAAAAATACGTGAAGGCATTTCGGCAACTCATCTTTAAAAATGCTTGCTATAAAAAAAAGGAATGTTTTCTTAGAGAAAAGAAGAATTACCTTAAGGATACTATCAAAGCCTTTGAAGGAACGAGTGAATTAAGTTAGTGTGTATCTCTGGCTTCCCAAGGACAGTATTTCCTTCCCAAAGGACAGTATGTCCTTCCCAAAGGACAGTATTTCCCAGAGAGAAAAACATGGGAATATCTGTCAATAACACAAAAAACTAACCCAATTTTTTAACATTTTGCTTTTTTAATCAGAAACACAGGGTCTTTCCAACTCCAATATCCTAAAAGCTTTTCTTTTTTAAACAATAGTGCTGAAAATTGAAAATTAAACATTAAGCCCAATACTTAATAGAATTTATTCCCTCAATTGTGTTTCACTGAGTTAATGTTCTTTGTAATTTGCATCATTGTGTCTTAAGACAGACGCCAAAATTATTTAACAGAAAAAAAATCATACCACTTCTGGCCAAGATGGAGGCGTAGGTGGACACACTGTGCCTCCTCGCACAACCAAATTTAAGGACAACAAAGATTTAGAAATAAGAAAACAACAGAACTAACAGAAAACTGAACTGCATGAAAGTCAACAACCGTTCATTCAGACTTGTAAGAGGGGCGCAGTTGAGGCAGGAAAAAGCGAAGGTTGGCAGACCAGGTGCACAGGAGCCCCAGGCATGCAGGCGGAGGCTAGTGGACCCCGGGCGTGGGGTGGCAACAGGCAGACCCAGTGAGGCTGCGAAAAGCGGCTGGCTGACCAGGCAGTCCCACATTTGCGTGCAAATAATCCAGGCAAAACGGGGAGCAAGACAGACATTGCAACCCAGGGCCCCAGTGCTGGGAAATAATACCTAAAAACACCAGTTGAAAATACTTGTTGGGGTTGAGGTGCTGGGAGAGACTCCCAGTCTCACAGGAGAGTTCATTGGAGAGACCACAGGGTCCTAGAACGTACACAAGCCCAGCCACATGGAAATCAGCACCAGAAAGGCCCAATTTGCTTGTGGAAAGTGGCGGAAGGGACTGAAATACAAGAGAGAATGGAGCAAGTGCCACTGTTCCCTCTAGGACCCCATCCCCGCATACAGCGTCACAACCCAGCGACTGGGCTGCCCCACCCTGGTGAACACCTAAGGCTTTGCCCCTCATACATAACAGGCGCAACCGGACCAAAAAAAAAAAAAAAAAAATGGCTCAAAAGGGAGAACAGATCAAAGCCCCAGATCAAAGCCCCAGAGCCAATTCATCTAAGCGATGAAGAGATAGCGAAGCTACCAGATGTACAGTTCAAAGCGCTGGTGATCAGCATGCTCACAGAATTGGTTGATTTTGGTCGCAAATTAGATGAACAAATGAAGGCTACCCTAAGTGAAATGAAGGAAAATGCACAGGGAACCAATAGTGATGGGAGGAAAACTGGGACTCAAATCAATGGAGTGGACCAGAAGGAAGAAAGAAACAACCAAACAAAACAAGGAAGAAACAAGAATTCAAAAAAATGAGGAGAGGCTTAGGAACCTCCAGGACATCTTTAAACATCCCAACATCCAAATTATAGGGGTACCAGAAGGGGAAGAGGAAGAGCAACAAGTGGAAAAATTATTTGTACAAATAATGAAGGAGAACTTCCCCAATTCGGCAAAGGAAATAGACTTCCAGGAAGTCCAGGAAGCTCAGAGAGTCCCAAAGAAGTTGGACCCGAGGAGGAACACACCAAGGTACATCATAATTACATTAGCCAAGATTAAAATGAAGGAGAGAATTCTAGAAGCAGCAAGGGATAAGGGCACAGTCACTTACAAAGGAGTTCCCATCAGACTGTCAGCTGATTTCTCAAAAGAGACCTTACAGGCAAGAAGGGGCTGGAAAGAAGTATTTCAAGTCATGAAAGTCAAGGACCTAGATCCAATATATTGCTCTATCCAGCAAAGCTGTCATTTAGAATGGAAGGGAAGGTAAAGTGCTTCTCAGATAAGGTTAATTTAAAGGAATTCCTCATCACCAAGCCCTTATTATATGAAATGTTAAAGGGACTTATCTAAGAAAAAGAAGATAAAAAATAGGACAGTAAAATGGCAGCAAACTCACTGATATTAACAACCACATCTAAAAAAAAAAAAGCGAACTAAGCAAACAACTGCAATAGGAACAGAAACACAGAAATGGAGATCACATGAAGGGTTAGCAACAGGGGAGTGGGAGGAGGAGAGAGGGGGAAAAGGTACAGAGAACAAGTATCATAGGCGGTGGGTAGAAAATAGGGGGAGGGCAAGAATAGTGTGGGAAATGAAGAAGCTAAAGAACTGATGACACATGGACATGAACTAAAGGGGGGAATGTGGGTGGGAGGGGTGTGCAGGGTAGAAGGGAATGAAGAGGGGGAATGGGACAACTGTAATAGCATAATCAATAAAATATATTTTAAAAAAATGATGGTACAGGAAGTCAACCCCACTCCTAACCTGTGGGGAAGGCGCGCACTGCGGGAAAGCCTTCAGTGGGGTTCTGAAGGAGCAAGTCTGTTTCGGGGGGCCCTTTCCCGCGTGCTCGGTGCTCCGTGGACACATTGTACAGGTGTGCTGTAATAAAGGGACCCAGCCTCTGCTCTGCCCAGCTGCCCACAAGCCGTCTAACAAGCAGATATATATGTCACGAGGGTAATTTGCTGGAATAAGTGGCACTTTTGCACCCACAAAGGCAAGTCCATTGACAATGCACTGTACAGTATTCACAAAACAGAACATGTGGGTTCTGTTTGATCAGAAGTCTCGGTGACACATGACTATAATGAGTCATTTCTTCTCTTTTTATATAAGAAAAGTATTATACATTTTTAAAAGCCTTGTATTCAATTGTGTAACAATACCAACATCTGTTAACAGTACAGGCTGTTTCTATTCTGTATCCTGATTTGTTTTATGAATTAGGAGTTTATAAGATATTCAGGAAGAAGGTGCCTTTTTAAAGCACTATATAATTTGGGGTACAATGAAGTATTCTGTTGAAAATCTATAATCAGGGCAGCATCAACTTACAGAAAAGTTTAGGGATAGTTATAAAGACATAATTCTCTAAATAAGCACCTAGGTAGTGAAGCGTACCATTTTGCTATGGTCCCCATCTCTCTTTTTTCCTCTTCTTCTACTTGAATTTTTATTTGCTCATCCCAAGTTAAAGTTATGCCATCTGTAGGGTGCAGAACAAGTGAAACCTGGGGGGGAAAGGCTGCACAGCCTGACCTTTCCCTGTAAGTTCTTCAGCCCTGAGTTGAAACACTGGAGGATGGGAAGTGAGCCAATGCCAGGCATTCTTCAACAACATTTTGTACTTCATATGTTTTTTTTAATAAAATATTTTGCTATTATGAATTCAGTGAAGAAATTCAGAATCTAATATGCCAAGATGTTGGTTTGTATTGCTCAGAAATTAAACTATACAAAGACAAAGGAGATGAAAGTAGAGTTGAAAATAATACTGTGTAAGTAAACTGTTGGCTAAGAAAATCAAAGCAGAAAACAACTAAAGAGGATTATAGCAGGCCACCTCAGAATACGCTACTTCAGCCTAAGGATTGCTTGAGCTGAAAGCAATTAGCACTCTAAGAGCAGGGCGTCAATTTGTTTTGTAAAGGCATCTCTCTCACCCTTACAGCAGAACCACCCCAGTGCCGAGAAGAGAACTACTCTAGAGAAAACTCTTAGCTGCATAATGAACCTACAAAACAACCTTATTTATTATACATTTCCTAGTTACCTTCCCACAGTTTATGCCTGTCACAGAATCCCCAAACCTCTTTTCCTTTGTCTAACCTCCACACTCTATTATCTTTGTTAAAATGGTATGTAGCCCTAAATTTTAACTGCCTCCTTAGGTCACATTTCTTTGTGATGTCCATGTGTAAATACATATTATAATCTGTTTTTCTGTTGACATTCTGGTTTTTGTCAGTTTAACTGGCAAGGCTCCAGGTACTGAATCTAACAGGACAGAGGAGAAAGTTTTCCTTCCCATTGGTCCAAAGTACTGGGAATGATACAGTATCAGGAAACTATGTAACAATTTTAGAATTTAGAAACCTGACACATCTTAGCAACTTAACCTGATCTAGTAAGTGGACTTCTGGCATGTAGTACATACATAGAACACACAACACCAGGGGTAAACAACACCTGTAAAGCCACAGGGTCAATCTAGGGAAGAAGGAATATGGCTGTCATATTGGACACAGCGAAGGAGAGTGAAAAGCACAAGTTTTTGAAGCCAAATAACCTGAGTCTGACATCCTCACAGATGTCACCTTTTGGCCAATTGTCCTAACTTCTTAAAACAAATATCTTCATTTCTAAAATCAAGGTAACAGATGTATTAAATGACCAGGGATTAAATTGACACAGATTTGTAAAGTACTTAGCAAATGCCTGACAGTAAATATTCACCAAACATGATTCCCCATCTCCTTCCCAGACACCTGTAATTGTCCAAGAAGAGACAATAGTGGATTTTTAAAAATTACACATTAAAAGATACCTCAGATTCAAAACTAGCTCTATGGTTCTACATGTGGGATCAAATATAGATTAAATTTTGCAAATACCATATCATGCTCTAAGCTAAAAGAAAGGAAGTTGGTTCTGATATTAAAAGAACTTCTAGATCAGGCAGTGCAATGTTCTACGATTATCCTTTCTTTAGACACTTAAAGAGGTGCACAGTGAACTAGAGAAATAGTTTGCTTCATTCATTCAAAAACTAGCTACCAAGCATATCTGGGCAATATAAGAATATAAAATAAATAGAAAAAAAAAATAGTACCTGACCTTTAGTCACCATAATTTGGCCAGAGAGAAAAAACACATGAATGACACAATATAAATATGAGGTATGTCCCGAAGCTATCCAGCCATGTAATATGAAAAATAGAGACACTTAGAATCTTAGAATGAAGAAGATACAAGATACAAGAAACAGTGTACACAGTACCCTTCAATGTAGTCACCTTGGGACCTCACACAGTTCTCCCAACCAACATCAGCCGCCCCATCATAGTTTCCTGAATCTCATCGACAGTCTGAAATCTCTTCCCTTTCAAAGATGATTTTAGTTTTGGGAAAAGCCAGAAGTCACAGAGTGACAAATCTGGGCAGTATGGGGGCAGAGTCATCTGGGTGATTTGATGTTTTGCCAAAAAACTCCACATAAGATGTGATGCATGAGTGGGTGTGTTGTCATGATGGAGCTGCCAATTACCAGTTGCTCATAGCTGCAACCTTCTGAATCGTCCAAGTAGTTTCCACGGAGAAATGGTCAAGATTAACACAAAATTTGATGCAGATTCATTGCTCTGCTCACTCAGTCATTTTGAATATGATGGCCACACAGTACACATGCTCACTCAGTGGCATCTACCACCCCCACACTGACTACTACAGTGGAGTTGTCATTGTTCACGCTTGTGCATTCCAGTCCACTTTCCTTGGCTGCCAGGTTACATCAGTCACGCAAACCGTTGTCATTGTATTAACAATGATTGGACATTACCTGGGCAGACTTTGTATATGTAAGTCCCACAAAGGATGTGATCAATATGAGGTAGGCCTTTGATTATAGCAACTCTCTTAAAGAAAGCTCCTCACGTGGGAAGCAGGTGAGAATAGGGGCTTAACTTTTGCGATCTGGAGGGGGATATTCCTAACTCTATCACTTAGAAAATTTATGTAACTTTCCCAAATTCCTATGTCTTAGATACCTTATTTGTAAATTATGGATCATAATAATGCCAACTTCAAAAAGTTGTGAGCATTAAGTGAATTCTTATGTGAGGAATGCTCAGAACACATTAAATGCCAAATTTATATTTAGTAGCCATTATTACTGGGGTTTTTTTGTTGATTTTTGTTATTATTGATACATGTCTACAAGTAGAGCAGAAATTAAGTGAAAAGAAATAATAACTCTTTTTCATGCTCAAACCTGATCAGAATACTCTGGCCACCAAATGCATGAGCATTTTCCTTATACCAAGCAAAACACCCAGTTTGGACACCAAGTGGGTGCTCTACAATTCCATTTATTTCTGACACTACTTGGAGACAGGCTAAGGACACGGTCCCACCTGACTGCCCCCCACTTTAGATGCCAATCACGAGTGGGGCTGTAGTTCTCACTGACTGGCTGTAACTTGGAAGTTCTCTCAAGCCCTTCCTTAAGTTTGATACTTTGTTAGAATAGTTTATACACCTCAGAAAATAGTTTACTTACTAGATGATCAGTTGATTGGAAAAGGATACAGCTCAGGAACAGCTGGACAGAAGAGGTACACAGGGCACGTCATGGAAGAAGGGGTGCAGAGCTCCCGTAACCTCGCCGGCCGCGCCACCTTAGCCCTTCCGTGTACTTGCCAGTCCAGCAGCTATGCAAACCCTTTCAGTTAAGAGATTTTTATGGAGGCTTCACTTGCAGGCATACTTGATTAAATCATTAGCCACCTGATTAACTCAGCCACCAGTCCCTCTCCACTTTCCAGATGGGACTGAAAGTTCCAACCTTTTAATCACCTGGTTGGTTCCCTGACGACTCTCACCCCATCCATCCTTTAGGAGATTCCCCGAGAGTCACCACATTAACATGAGCTCTGGTGTGGTTACCTCAATCACTCATTTCACTTAGGAAATTCTAAGGGTTTTATGAGTTCTGTAATAGAAATGGAACAAACACCAAATATATATTTCTTACTATAAATCACAACATCTCAAGTCAAAATTCAGACACCAGAAATAACGGGCATTTCCCTGAGAAGCACTGAATGCTGCTCTGGGTAGGTCTACAATTCATTGAAACACAAGGATCTCAATGTCTCTCAAGTGCACGCAAACATATGGCTTATGGAACTCTGCAGGCCTTTCCTCCTCATTTGGGATTTCCTCTGGTAATATTTTTAGCCTAATTTGACCTTCCATCCAATTCTCATGAGTATTCTCCTGACTGAAAACTTGGTCCTATCTGATCTATCATAATCTTCCAGACTTTGGGTCTCTGTTTCTAATTTATCATGAGAAGGAAATTTGAGGCAGGATAGTAAGAAGCCAGGAAAATGCCTTAGCAAGCAGAATGGGGAAACAGACAGCTGATTCAAACCGGCCTCACCCAGCACCCTGACTCACCTGCCTCCCCCGCCCTTGCATGATCACTCCCTTAAGCATTAAGCCTTCAGGACAATGAAGTTTGGCTCAGCATCAAATAATTGTAGGAAAAAAAGACTCAGGTCTGTTGACCACACAGATAGAGTTTTGGTAAAATCAGAGATAACATCTAGGCCTCAGTTGTGTTTTAGCCCCAGGCCCGGAAAAGCAGCGAAACCAGATAAAGAGTCAAAAAAATGTTTCTTTGACTCTTGCTAGGTAGACAGATCTTCTGAATGACATATTCTTTCTTCACATGTGATAATAACTGATCAACCTAAGAAGTTATGCATATAGGGCTTGTACTGTATAAAATTAGGATTCAGATTCTGACTTGTATGGTCTATGGCAGAGGTAGCAAGCACAAGGCCTGAGGGCCGAATCCAGCCCTCCACCGTGTTATATCAGGCCCAGCACCTTGTTTCTCCCCAGCAGCAGTGCCGAGCTCCTTGCCCCTAGTTAAGGAGTAGTTACATTTACACAGCCCTAAAATTACATTCGGCCCTTTGAAGGCAACCATGAGGCTGATGTGGCCTCCTGTGAAAAGGAGTTTGACACCCCTGGTCCATGGTATGTTACCTCACTTTCTAGCCTCAGTTTCTCATCTATTAAATGAGAGAATATAGATTTATTTTGTAGAACTTTTTAACTATGGGGGGGAACCCAACAACAACCTGTAGACCTATGTTAAGATTTAAGTTAGGTAATAGATGTGAACTGTCTGGCCCAATGCCCAGAACACACATGTACAGTAAACAGTAGCTGTTATCATGACTCTTGTTATGACTGAACTGTGTCTCCCCAAAATTCACATCAGAGCCCTAACCCCAAAATAACTATACCTGGAGACAGTGCCTTTAACAAGGCGATTAAGTTTAAATGAGGAGTGTGATCACAGGGAAAAAAGGTCAAATAAGGACGCAGAAAGAGGACGGCCATCTGCAAGCCAAAGAGGCAGGCCTCAGAAGAAACCAAACCTGCCAACACCTTAATATGGGACTTCAAGACTTCAAAAGTGTGAGGAAATAAATTTCTGTTTTTTAAACCACCCAGTCTGTGGTATAACTCTGTTTACAGAAGGAACATCTTTAATGTATCTTTTTGCATATAGCTAGTCTTGCCCATTTCATATTTCAAAGTTTTGGGAGTTTTTTGGTGCCTATAGTTTATTCTGCCACTAATTTTTCTTTGACCCCAATGTTGCTGTCCCTGAGTTAGATCACACACATTGGAATTTGAGCTTAAGGAAAAAAAAAATGTCAGTATATTATAGATTGAAGCCTCTCCTTTTCCATGAGTAACCTTCTAGTATAAGGGCTCTCCTTAAATGTTTACAGATTTTATATGACCTAAAACCAGCCCTAACTGCCCAATATCTGGGCAACTGGGGGAGTATTCATTTGATCTCTGGGCTTATTAAAAACTACAGGGAAGCTCAAAAGTCCCAGAAAAGTGGGCAAGGTAACTTCAAATGGAATGCGTGTGTTATTATACAAATTGATTAGGTACAAATCCCTTGTAAAGAAACTTTAATATTGAAAAATTATATACATATATCCCAAGGAGAATTCCAGTCTCAACAAATGATAACAAATATAAGTGCTAGATTACTATTGCCTCTGGTCTGGCATCTGCAAGAGGAAATTATACACTGAACAAGTTTGAGTTTTATATAACTTTAAACTTTTCTACAATCTTATTAGAATATGGAGGGTCTGGTAAATCCATTCATTTTAAAATGAATAACCTCAATCTGAAGAAGTTCTCAGGGGAAGATGGATTGAACCCAAACCATGTAGTTCCTCTCCTGGATAGGGGGATCCATTTTTGCCAAATTTTTAAACTTCACTTAAGTTTAGAGGTAGAGTGATCTCAGTAGGGTTTCAAATATTGCCTATTTTATCTCTAAAAAAAGAAATCTGTGATTCCTTCCCCCAAATTGCAAAAACATGAATTGAATATTTTGGCAAAACTCTGTATGAGAGAGTCTTAAATTTGAGACAAATCCAAGTGATCCCAGAAGTCTCAAGCAACCAATGAATCAGAAACACACAAACTAATTTTTTCCTTGCTTATTCTGTGTTGTTTTGAAAATCGTCATCTGTAAAAGAAAAAAAGCTGTTTTGTTAATGTCAAATATATTTGACTTGTTTATATCAGGAAGGACAACAAAGTTCGCATGTGCTTTGATCTTCTTTCTGTCACTTAACATGATGGACAAATGTGCTTCTTTGTGTCAAAGTGCTCTGCAGCAGAAGTGTGGATGCAGGGAATATCAGTCTATCTTAGAAACACTTACAAACCACGCTCATTATAATGAGAAGAATGATATTAAACACTCGCAGTTTACAAAAAATATTACCTATCCTACAAAAAAATCTGTCTTGTGGCATACTACAAGCTTGCCTAATACCCTGCCAAGCAACATGCCTCCACCCTAGCAAGAAGAGGCAAAAGCAGATAAATACGTAAAGTGCAACCGCTGAAGAATGACATTCCCTGAGCTAGTATTAACAGCCCTCAAATCTCGCAATTTCTCTTAGGGAAAAATTTACATGGTCTTGTAAACCTTGAAGAATTCTTTCAAAAATTTATTTTTACATAGGTATCATTGAAATTCAGAAAGAGGTTCATAATCCTTTTCTTGCTGACATTATCACCAATGTTTACCTTGCAAAAATGACCTCAATGATAGAACAAAGGAAATGACTTGGCATGAATTTAATTAGAAGACTTGGAGAACTACAGGTGCTTTGACAAGAGCCTGGAAATGTCTTGGCCACTCTGATTGTATCTGCTACCTCACGACTGAGTATGTCAACACATGTTCCAACTAAAGTAAAAATTTTAGGTGTCAAAGAGGATAGAAAGGCTACATTGTTTTCCACCCCTTTACTTTTAGTCTGTGTATTTCTTTTGATTTAAGGTAGGTCCCTTGGAGAGAGCATATATATGGGTCTTGTTCTCTTGTCTTCAGCTCCTATGTCTTTTGGTTGGAGTATTTAAGCCATTTTCATTTAAGGTGATTATTGATAGACATGTATTTATTGCCATTTTATTTTTAAACTATTTTTCTCTGCTTTTCTTTTGCTTCTTTTTAAAAAAGATTTTGTTTATTTTTTTAGAAAGAGGGGAAAGAAGGGAAGAAGAGAGGGAGAGAAACATCAATGTGTGGTTGCCCCTCATGTACCTTCTATGGCGGAGCTGGCCCACAACCCAAGCATATGCCTGGACTGGGAATCAAACCAGTGACCCTTTTGTTCACAGGTCGGCACTCAATCCACTGAGCCACACCAGCCAGGGCTGATTCTCCTTTTTAAAGCTAGACCTTTAATATTTGCTGCAGTACTGGTGTGGTTTAAACTCCTTTAGCTTTTCTTGTCTGGGAAGCTCTTTATTTCTCCTTCAATTGTGAGATATAGCTTTGTTGGGTAAAGGAGCCTTGGTTGTAAGTCCTTGCTTTTTATCATCTTGAATATTTCATGACAATTCCTTCTGGCCTGAAATGTTTCTGTTGAGAAATCAGATGACAGTCTAATTGGAGCTCCCTTGTAGGTAACTACCTGCTTTTCCTCTCCCGGCTTTTAGGATTCTCTCCTTGTCTTTAAGCTTTGCCATTTTAATTATAATGTGTCTTGATATAGGCCTCTTTGGCTCCACCTTGTTTGGGACTCTCTGTGCTCCCTGGACTTGTGTGTCTTTTTCTTCTAACAGACTAGGGAAGTTTTCAGTCATTTTTTTCTTCAAATAGGTGCTCAAACCCTTGCTCACTCTCTTCTCTACCTGGTATTCCCTTGATGTGAATATTATTATAGTTCACATCATCCCAAAAGTTTCTTAAGCTCCCCTCATTTTTTAAATGTTTTCTTTTTTAAAGTATATTTTATTGATTATTACAGTTGTCCCAATTTTTTTCTCCCCTTTATTTCCCACCTCCATTCTGCTCCCCCCCAACCTTAAATATTCTCTCCCCACTTAATTCATGTCCGTGGGTTGTACATATAAGTTCTTTGGCATCTCTGTTTCCTATACTATTCTTAATGTGTCCCCATCTATTTTATGCCTACCAATTATGCTTCTTATTCCCTGTACCTTCCCCCACATTCTCTTCCTCCCCAACCCCACTGACAACCCATCATTTGATCTCTAGTTCTCTAATTCTGTTTCTGTTCTAGTTGTTTGCTTAGTTTGTTTTTGTTTCTTAGGTTCAGTTGTTGATAGTTGTGAGTTTGTTGTCATTTTACTGTTTATAGTTTTTGATCATCTTCTTTGTCTTAGATAAGTCCCTTTAACATTTCATATGATAAGGGCTTGGTGATGATGAACTCCTTTAACTTGACCTTATCTGGGAAGCACTTTATCTGCACTTTCATTCTATCTGATAGCTTTGCTGGATAGAGCAATCTTGGATGTAGGTCCTTGCCTTTCATGACTTCAAATACTTCTTTCCAGCCCCTTTTTGCCTGCAAGGTTTCTTTTGAGAAATCAGCTGACAGTTTGATGGGAACTCCTTTGTAGGCAACTGTCTCCTTTCCTCTTGCTACTTTCTTTTAAGATTCTCTCTTTATCTTTAATCTTAGGTAACTTAATTATGATATGCCTGCTGTGTTCCTCCTTGGGTCCAATTTCTTTGGAATTCTCTGAGCTTCCTGGACTTCCTGGAAGTCTATTTCCTTCACCAGATTGGGGAAGTTTTCCTTCATTATGTTTTCAAATAGGTTTTCAATTTCTTGCTCTTGTTCTCCTTCTGACACCCCTATGACTCAGATGTTAGAACACTTAAAGTTGTCCCATAGGCTCCTAAGCCTCCCCTCATTTCCTTAAGTTCTTGTTTCTTCATTGTGTGTCAGTTGGATGTTTATTTCTTCCTTTTGTTCCAAATTGTTGATTTGAGTCCCAGTTTCCTTCCCTTTACTGTTGGTTCCCTGTATATATTTTTTTCACTTTGTGTAGCCTTCATTTGTTCCTTTATTTTGCAACCGAGCTCAAGCATTTCTGTGAGCATCCTGATTACCAGTGTTTTGAACTCTGCATCAGATAAGTTGTCTATCTCCTTGTTGCTCAGGTCTTTTTCTGGAATTTTGATCTGTTCTTTCATTTGAGCCATATTTCTTTGTCTTGTAGCATCTGTTATGTTGTGAGGGGGCGGAGCCTTATGTATTCAGCAGGGCGGGGCAACCCTTTTACCAGTGTTGTGGCACTGTCTGTGGGGGAGGGGTCAGTGAGGAAACAATGCTGCTGGCTTGCTCAGCTCTAGCCCCACTTTCCAATGAACTCTCCTGTGGGACTGCAAATTTCTGCCACCGTCACAACCCCTGCAGGATTTTACAGCTTGTTTTGAGTCTTTAGTTCTTGTTCAGCCAGCCCTGCCTTGCCTTGCGTCCTCTCTGTTTGGCTGCCTGTCTCCCATCTCTGCCCCTCCTACCAGTCTGGGTGAATGTTTCCTTAACTCCTTTGTTGACGGTTCCATGTAGTTTGATTTTTCTGACACTTTTGGTTGTTTATTGTTTTTAAATTGGTTGATATCCTTCTTTTGGTTGTGCAAGGAAGCAAAGTGTTTCTACCTATGGCTCCATCTTGGTCAGAACTCAAAATTCTTTTTTCTTTTTGCTGCTCTACTTGGGTGTTTTTTTCTACTCTGCCTTCCAAATTGCTGATTCAATCCTCTGCTTCATCCAACCTACTCATTATTCCTTCCAGTGTATTATTTATTTATAATATTGTATTTTTTATTCTGACTGGTCCTTTTTATTATTTCCATGTCTTTTTTCATGCTGTGAGTAGCCTTATAATCATTACTCTGAACTCTATATCTGATAAGTTGCTTGCCTTCCTTTCATTTAGTTCTTCCTCTGGAGGATTCTCCTGTTGTTTCATTTGGGGCCTATTTCTTTGTCTTGCCATTTTTGGCTGCCTCTTTGTATTTGTTTCTGTGTATTAAGTAGACCTTCAAAGACTCTGCTTCAGTCCTGTGTCTGACACTGTATGTGACTGGCCCTGGGCAACTGTTTGGAGCTATCAGCAATCCACGGCTTCTGTATCCCTCAGTTGGGCCTGTTTGCATGCAGAAAGAACCAGGCTGCCCAGTGAGGCCAGTTTTTACCTGCACCAGGCCCAGGAAAGGCTCAGTTAAAGTCTCAGAGCTCCCAGAGATCTGCTTCAGTGGTTGCACTTAATCACTGAGATAACCTCCAGCTGTATTCCTTAGTAGCCTGGCTAAAGCTCCACAGGGTGGGACAGAGTAATTCCTGTGGGTGGGGCTAGTGCTTCACCTCAGACTGATGCCCCCTGGAGGGGAATGCTCTGCCTGAGAAAGATAAGATGACTTTTGCAGTACGGGGAATGACTCAGCAAAGGGAAAGGGCAAAAAAAGGCTGCTGTAGCAATACTTATATTTGACAAAATAGACTTTATAACCAAGGCTATAGTAAAAGATACAGAAGAATACCACACCATGATAAGGGAACAATCCAACAAGAGAATATAATCCTCAGAAACATTTATGCACCCAATACAAGAGCACGTAAATATATAAAGCAAATCCAGATGAACATAAAAGGAGATAGACAGAAATAAATTCATAGTAGAGAATTTTAACAACCCTTTGACTTCAATAGATAGATCTTCCAGACAGAAAATTAACAAGAAGATACCAGCCTTAAATGACATACGAAGCCAAATGGATTTAATTGCTATCTTCAGAGTATTTCACCCCCAAACAGCAGAATATACATACTTTTCAAGTGCACATGGAGTGTTTTCTAGGACAGACCACATGTTAGGTCACAAAACAAGTTTCAATAAATTTAAGAAGATGAAATCCTAACAAGCATCTTCTCTGACCACACAGCTATGAAACTAGTAATCTATCACAAGAACAATGGAAAATATATGAAGACATGGAAGCTAAATAACATGTTATTAAACAGTGAATGGGTTAGCAATGAGATCAAGGAAGAAATCAAAAGATGTCTTGAAACAAATGTAAATGAGAACACAATAACCCACAATCTGTGGGACACCGGGAAAACAACCTTAAGAGGGAAATTTATCGCTTTACATGAGTATATCGAAAGGCTACACTGCTTTATCATTCTACAAGGTTAATTTCTTATTCATGCCAAAGAATGAAATAAACTTCTTGGATATGAACTTTAAGGCCAAACTCAGGTTAATTTTTCATTTCCTTTGCACACTTTTTCTTATTTTTATTTTCATAGATTTTAACACTCCAAAATGAGAAGAATGTGACCATTTTTTGTAAAGATGGTTTTTATCTTATATGAGAAGGAAATCAGTTTCCATTGCAATAAAACAGCTTGTATATCCAGATGATATAATTGCTATGATTATCAACTACTGTCTGGTTTTTCCCAAGAATGTCCTACTTTTCTGCTATTTTTTGGCTCTGTGTTAATTGGGGGAGAAAGGACTATGGATTTCAGAAACAAGAGACTCCCCACAAATCCTGAGAAACAGAGAGCACTCTGTTTCCAGCTTCCCGTGAGATCTCATGTATTCAGATTTCCATATTGGGATTCCATCATCTGAGAACTCAATCCTAGAACTCAAGTTGCCAACCACTGTAGTTTCCTGAACACAGTATGCAGTTTCATGGCCCCAGGCTGTCTTCATGGTGTTGTATCCTTCCAGAATATTCTCCCCATTTTCCTTTCCCTGGCTGACTCAATCATTCTGTAAGTCACAGGTGAGGTACCATCATGTCAGGGGCTGTCCCTAAACTCCCGGGTTGAGTGACCTCCACTTACTGATTCTCATGGCACCCTGGCTATATCTGTTTGTTTTAACACTTACCACATTATGTAAAAAAAAAAAAAAAACTGGCTTAAGTATCTATAGTTCCTTTACCAGATAAACAGAAAACAGAAAAATAGCAGTTTTGCAGTGGATAAACCTGACAAACACCACTGTAACCAAGAAAGCAAAGTAATGCCACCAGTAATGGGATAAATAGAATTATGTGCCTTCTGAGATGATATACTATGAAGGACACAATAACACTTCTGTGGTATTCCTACCAAAAATATATAACTTAATTTGATTATGAGGAAACACCAGACAGACCTAAGATGAAGGATATTTGACAAAATAAATGGCCTTTCTTAAAAATGTAAAGGTGTGAACGACAAAGACAACTGAGGAATTGTTCTAGACTAAAGGAGACAACAAAACTAAATGTAATGTGTGATTCTGAATTAGATCCTGGACCAGAAAAACATTTTTTCTCTTTTGCTGTAAAAGACATTAGTAGGAAAACTAGTAAAATTTGAAAGGTGTGCAGATTAGACAATAGTACTGGGTCAATGTTAATTTCCTGCACTGTGGTAATATAAAGGAGTGTTGTTGTGTTGTCTTCAGCAAATACGCACTTAAGCATTGGTAGGAACTTCCTGCAATGTTTCACAAAAAAATAATTAGAGAGAATAAAAGAGAGAGAGAACAAACACAATAAAGCAACCGCAATGCAATATTAACATTTGGAGAACTGGTGAAATTATATGGACATTTTTTGTACTATTTTTTCAACTATTGTATGTCTTAATTTATATCAAGGTAAGTTTTAAAATTCTAATTAAGACCCCTAAGGAAAAACTTCCTTTTAGAAGAGAATAATACAGTATGAGATTAGAAATGTGTACACTATGTTCAGGGTAGATGAAAAAAATCTGCATTCATTACTTTTAAAGTGAAATCAGTGTTTACACAGAGTGCTAACTGGAAGTTTGCACAATTCCAGGTTACTGACGCTATTTCCCAAATTAACCCAACAAACTGGTCAGCAGAGCAGTAACAGGTATATTCTTCATTGTGTACTCATAAATGAGGAGAAATGACACTGCATATGATGCTGAGCTATCTACCTGATTTACAAATAAATATTTTTCACAGAGGCTTTACAAACTAAAAGACTCATCTCCACCTTAAAGGCAATCATCCTACAAAAACCCTGCACAAAAATATAAGTGACGATACATTGTGCTAGGTTTGTAATTTGTAGTCTATGCTCAGTGCCAGCCGTGGCGTCATCTCTATGGGGCTGGCCATTACAGAGAGCTGGTATTCTCTACGACGAGACTGAATTCACTGTACTAGCTATAGTGCTATGAAACAAAGAAGAATAAGACTTGTTTCCATCCATCATCAGGAAGCTGACTGCACCATCTGGGGAACATGTGCACGCAGAGATAAGTCATGGGACCAGGCATAATGCAGAAACAAGTGAGGCAATGTGAGAACTGCAAGGAACCACAAGGGAGCTCTCTATGAAGGCCTCCATGTTGGGAAAGGAACTGATTTATTGGCCCGACCACGGAAGACACTTACAGAAAAATACATAGGAAACAATTTCTAACAGTGCTCTCCACCAATAGAATAGGTGGCCTTGTGGAGTAGTGAGCTTCTTACTTGAACATATTCAAGAATACCCAGGATATACTCTTCAAAGACTACAGGATATAAGTTTCTTACATTATCTAGGCTTGATCTAGAAACAAGAAAGTTTAGGTTTCTCAATGGCGGCATTCCTGGCCTCTGCCCACCAGATATCATAGCATTCTCCCCTCCCAGTTTTGGCAGCCAAAAATGCCTCTAGACATGGATAAATGTCCCCTAGGCAGCAACACTGACTATAGCTAAAGCAATTCTAACAGCAAATTTCTCTGAGTATGTGTGTTAAGAAGAAATACTATAGCATTTCAGAGGAAGGGCCTAAGGCAGTCAGAAGAGGACTTATGGAGAAGGTAAGATTTGAGATAAGCCTTGGAGTAAAACAGTTCTGAAGAAGGACAGAGGAAGCAGTACGCTTTCCTTGGATAGGGATCACCGGAGCCAAAGTGTGGAGGAAGAAAAGGACAAGGCTGTAATGGGATCATTAGGGAGCAGCTGGCCAAGCAGAAGGGTTCAACAGTACATAAGGCAAGATGTATTTGTGAAGTTGTAATGTGTTGAAGGAATTTCCAATCCAAAGCAAAGGTTGCTTAGGGTGACATCTTGACCCATCCATGTCATAGGAAGGTTCATGTTGAATGCAGTCCCGGAAGAGACAATGTTCTGGGAGAATGGTGGGGTACTGGAGATTACACAACATATCATGGTATCTAGTCCTCCATTTTCTGAAATATTAAATATTTGCTTTCTTATCTACCATTATTCACTCTATCTGAATTATACACACCTGACCCTCATTTTAAAGTCTACTTTAAAGAGAAGCTGAAAGCAAGCAAGCAAGTGGGGAGTTGGGTAGGTTGGGGGGACAAATAGCACTTACTAGGCACTGAACCAAAATGCATCATATTTCCTGAAAACCGGCAGATGTTAGTTAACATTCTTCAATAGTCAAAAAGCATGCACATGCCAACAATGTTGGAATGTGCAAGTGTGTGGATGACCAACACTTCAATCTTTATTTTGTTTGGTTATATATATCCAAATGTGCACCAGAAGAGGGTTTTCTCAAGTCATGTTGAGAATGTGAGAGAACTGGGGATTGTAGTATGGTGGCGAGCGGAGTCTGATCAGGTTAGTACCAGCCTTAAGAACTAAGCTACCTTCAAAAGGTTGATTCTCCTCTTGGTGTGGGGCTCAGAAGTACTTAGAAAAGGAACACTTCCAGCGTACCTCTTCTGATCAGGAACTGGCTGGAGGTGTAGCAGGATAGGCAACTCACACCCCACGTCCATCCAAGAGGCTTCTGGAAATCTGAGGATGCCAGGGGATTCCCTGCCAGTGGTAAGAAGCTGGCCCTAGGGCCCCTTCATTCGTGCACTCATCTGTGTGAAACAGCAAACACCTTTCAGCTGATTCCACTGTCTTGCTGTGTAGAAAAATGACAGTCTATTTGAGCAGTTTACTGAGGAACAGGAAACTGCTGGCTTTCTGTAAGAAACATGCTGAACCACCTCCTCCACAAGCAAATGAACCTTTTCTAACTAATTCTCCTGCACTCCAAAAAACTTCTGAAATGGGACCTCCCATCAACCTGTGCCAGTTTTTTATGGGGTATAATTCCCATCACCCTCTAGAATTATCTAATGTTGCTACTTTGTCTTTCAGGAAGGATGCAAAGCCACTTGATTTGCCTTTTAAAATTCAGGCTCACATTCACTAAAATATTTTTATTTTTAAAAATGGACAAAAAGAGACCAAAATATTTACATTTAGAGGAGATTTAAAATAAAAGCGTTACACATGCAAATGAGTTTGCACAAACTAAGAGCTTTCAATTCGGGCTTCCTGCTGAGCCAGCCACAAAACAGCAGCACCTTCTGCCAAGCATCTCACATTAAATGGAGGAGCTTTCTGGGGGCTAAGAAAAAGTTATTAAGAGTGTGAGCTTCGGCCATTATTTCACAATTGAGTTACCCTCTATCCCAAGGGCAACATTTTGCAGCTGTTTGTAGTGAGTCAGTGCTTTCTTTCCATTCTTTTTTTTATTCTTTTTTTTATTCTTTTTTTTCTTCTATTTGGGTAAATTACCCTTTACATTTTTGCCTGTGACTAGAGGCATAAGAACAAAGTTTGAGTGTGCTTCTTACTGTTGTAAATAGCTGTGTGCCTTTTAAAGGGCAAAAATGGAAACAGCAGTCATGTGATGTTAATTCATTCGATTAAAGTTACAAAATGATCGACAGATAAAGACACACGAGAAGCAGCAATGCCACTTCGAGGTGACTGAAAATACTTTTCAGATGGTATTTAATTGTTATGTTTATAAATTAGTGTCAGAGTATACATTTCTTTCCCCTACAGTTAGCAATATTCGCTTGTCAAAAATATTTGGTGCGATCTGCGCCAAGCATACAAACTAGACCCCATCACAAGAGTGTTTCTCACAATGCCTGAGGTTGTACAGACCAGCGATCGTCAAAACAGGATCCCTTGAGCAGCAGCCCCTGAAGGAACCTGCTAGAAATGCAAATTTTGAGGCCCCATCCCAGATTTAAGGAATCAGAATTTGGGCTGTAAGAAGCCCCTCAGGTGATTCTGATGCACGCTCAGGTTTGTCGGGGCTAAGAGGGCTCTGGCTCCATGTTTGAATTCACTCCCTGCGTGTTCTCATTGTCTCACTTTCTTCACCGGCAAAATGGGGAAATTATGGTAACCTATCTTAGAGAACTGCTGTGAGGAGGAAAATAGTTAATAAACATTAAACGTTTACAGTGGTTTCCTGGGGCTGGCAGTAGGAGCAGGGATTCCTGCACACAGGCGGAAGGGGACTTTTGGAGCGACGAAATGTTCTAAAACTGAATTGCAGTGGCAGGTGCATGACTATAAATTTACTAAAAATCATTACATTATAATTTACAAGAGGTGAATGTTATTGTCTATAAAGTATAATTTAATAAAACATAAAAAGTTTTGGAAGCATGGCTAGTTCATAGTAATCAGACATTGGCTCTTATCATATAAGCCATTCAAATATGTATCAAATTATAAGTGTTCTAAAGGAAACTAATCTCCAAAGTGTAAGGTTCTTATTCTCCTTTGATGTCTTGAGTGAAATCTATGCTGTTACCTGTTACTAAAATTCCAAAGTAAATTAGGCAGGCGTATGGCAATCATTTTTATTATGAAGACTTTACAGATGGAAAAATGATATTCTATGTAGTACTACATCAATGGCAAAAAGATATCTAACCAACCCAGTTATATTACTCCAGAGACTTAACTCTCCTTTTAAAAAATTTTGGATGTGTTTATTTGCTCTAATTCATAATGGCAGGCTTCATGATTGCCATCTCTAATTCAATAAGCAATGAATCATCATAAACTGTCCTGACTATAACACAGGCAAGAAAAGTGATGCAAAACAAAATACAGAAAACGAAAGAGGTGGCCTTTGGCTAGAACCTCAGGAAACCACATTTTAATGCCATAATTACATATCAATAGGTATTTAATAAATTTATTGATTTCATTGACAATTGACAATGTTGAACTTTCCCTGAGCTTTGTGTTTCCACAAAATAGAAATGATTACAAAATCCTTCCCTGTTCTGCGTTGGTACATGGCTAAAAGCAAAAAGCTACTTTCCCCATATAACTTAGACAAGACTGTCTACTATTCCCCATGAATCCTATAAGACACATGTTAACTTCCTGCATACTTGCCTCTATACAACCCAAGCTCTTCTTTTTGAGATATTCCTCATTAATAATCATTCTCCCTTTTGCAGTGGTCTGAATAAAATTATCTCAATTGCCCAGTGCATTTTTTTTCAATCCTCACCCAAGGACATTTTTATCATTGCTTTTAGAGAGAGAGGAAAAGAGAGAGTTACATCAATTAGTTGCCTCCCATAAGCACGTGGACCACCTTTCGGTTCCAGTGCGATGCTCCAGCCGACTGAGCCACACGGGCCAGGGCAGTGCACTTTGACACAACAAATACAATTGAAAAGTCTGGCTGGCCTTTCTATCCCCTCTTGGCTAACAATGTTATTTGAAACACTTGACATTTTACAATATTTTAGAATATACCTGTATACATATATGCACAGACATACACACACCTGTATGAGCTTTTAAATTACATGTATCAGTGCTTGAATACAAAAAGAAGAGGGTAAAATTAATTTCCATATACAACTATCTACCACTGATTGTGTAGGGCAGAGGTGGACACTCTTTTTTTCTATAAAGGGCCAGATAAATAGTAAATATTTTTGGCTTTGCATGTCATTCTGTGTCTGTCATCACTCAACTCTGCCTCAGTAGGGTGAACGCAGACACAGAAAAAACATAAATGAATGGATGTGACTGTGTTCCACTAAAACTTATTTGCAAAAGTAAGTGGTGGATTGTAGTTTACCCCTGATCTAAAGCAATGTCTCCCAAAGGCATTCCAAAGAACAGTAAGTTTAGGGCTTATTAATAGGCAATGTGGGAAAAAAAGGTGGATGAAAAGAAGGTGACTGGTGATAAAAAAGATTTTGGAAAAATTGAGAAATAGGTTTCCTTACTATAGCACTTCTCAACAACTTCAGATGGTAATGTACACGGTGAATCTCCAAGGAATAATCTTGTAATATTTTTCAAAACCTCAAATCAGAGTTATTATTTTGTACAAGTATTTTTTATTTATAGAATTATTAGTAAACCAACATTTTAAAGAAACACCAAGTATATTTTTAAACATATTTGAAACATTTGGGTGGGATCACCTTTCTAAAATGTATTATTAAATTCCTACTTATAGAAGTATAATATAGAGGATGTAATTTAGCTTATTTAGTTGAAACAGGTCCCTTTAAGTCACCTGGAACTGTACTTCCTATAAGATCATAGTTTTCTCGGGTTTTTTAGTAAAACTAAGAAGTCCTGAAATTTTTAAAATATTGTTTCATTTCCCAAGTTTATCTGAAATAGAGCATCTTTAGTGAAGTACTACTACTCACACTGCTTGGCAAAAGTTGTCCTAAACACACATACACACACACACAATTGAAATTCTTAGAATTCTAAATAAATTAAGTTCAATAAACTTAAAATCATGAACTTAACTACACCCCACTCAGTGATTCTCAAGTTTTTAGTTACTCCAAGTTAAAAGAAAAAATTTATGGTGAGATATTTCCAGACACCAGATATCTGGAGCATTATCCTATTAAATTAATGCAGTTTTCTCCTTTCACTCCTTAGTGATAACACTGATTTATTATTAAGTTTACTCCTTTATGCCCTTAATTTGCTCTCTATATCACATAGATAAAAAGTAACTATTCGTAGTTTGTAGCCTCTATGTCTTATTTTCATTGTCCCCTTCCTCAATAATCAATATTTTTCAATTCAGCCATTTTAATTAGTACAACTTCCGTGCTTGATGTTTTTCAAAAATGCTGCTGAATATATAAGCAAAATATGTTCACTATAAAAAAGAACATCAAGATTCTATTCAAATTAATTATTAAAATTCTTTAATTCAACCTTCCAAGTTTGTTTTAAAACAAATTGGTACCCTCATATCATTTTAACCTTATTTTTTCACATCAATAGAGTTCATATTGCATCTTTCCATGTTAATAAACATTGACCTGATCATAATTTTAATGGCTGCATGTTAATATTCTACCTTATGGAATACCATAATTTCTTTAATCAAACCCCTGTTGATGGGCAGTCTGGCAGTTTTTAATTATTTTGCTAATATAAACAACACTGTGGTGAATATCACAGACATATATCTTTGAGAACGCATCCAATTAATTCCCATAGTGGACTTCAGTCTCAGTCCTTTCCCACTGAAGCCATCCTAGGTAGCAGTGTATAAGCCCGACCTCCTATCCTTGATGTCAGCTGATGGACTAAAAAGCAGCAAACTGGATTATCCAGTGACCCACTAAACAACTAGATGAAATGGGCCCAGTCAGATTCCCTCTCTCAGGAATGAGGCAGTTTCCAGAGAGAGCATGACTTAGAGCAGGGGTGTCAAACTCATTTTCAACAGAGGCCACATCAGCCTCATTGCCTTCAAAGGGCCGAATGTAATTTTAGGACTGTGTAAATGTAAGTACTTAACAGTTAAGTGAGAGCTCAGCGCTGCTGCTGGGTAGAAACAAGGTGCCAGGCCAGATGAAACAAGGTGGATGGCTGGATTTGGTCTGCGAGCCTTGTGTTTGCTACCTGTGACTTAGAGAATGGCTAATGAGGCTATGAGAGGTGTCAGTCTGCCATATGGAGTCTTCAGGTAGAAATTGTAGCCTGTAGGGGAAGTGAAAGCCAAGGTGAATGCAGGCAGACCACTGCAGAGGTGCTCAGTCCTGTCAATGGTGGTGCCCAAGAGTGAGGGCCCAGTAGCTGCTATTAAGGGACTTCTGGATCACAGCTCTAACATCAGAGAGCCCTGAGGCTAGGCCCTGTTTCTGGTATTGGCTATGTGACCCTGGGAAGATTACTTAACATCTGTCCATGTCTAGTCCTTCATCTCAAAAATGCAAATAGTAACAGTATTTACCTCATGAGAAGCTTAAATGAGAAGATAATCTAAAATGCTTCACACGTATCTATATATATAAGCTCTCAAAATATTTGGCATTATTTTTATTATCTGAGCTACCATGGATCCAGAAAACCATCAGTTAATGCATTCACCAAGGCTTGGATGACTAACCTTGTCCAAAGGCCTCTCTCTGTACACATATCCTGGTAATACTTGAATGAATCTCCTGCAAGCAAAAGAACCTAAATAAAAATTCCTTGAGATAAATTCCTAGTGTTAGGATTGTCAAGTTGAAGAAGAGTATAATTCTTTTGAAGAAATGCCTATTACAAGTTACTCATAGTGGATATTGGTATGGACTGCTTCCTCAGAAGGAACCAACCCATTGACAGCTAAACTCTAAAAGTGCTTCATACACATGAACTGATGATTTGTAAATGGCTGTTAAAACAGAGGTGAGTATCTGTGTTCAAGTTCAACATGAGTCTCAGAAGCCACAAATAAACTGACAGAGCACCTTCCCTCCCCACCAGAGCGGCCACAGTGAGTTGTGATTCACGGTAAATACACAAGAATACAAAGAATGGGAGAGAAAAAGATGGCATAGTAGCTAGTGCTTTAAAGAACAATGTGGCTAATGCAGAAACACAAGCCCGGTATATAAACCCATGAAAGCAATGGTGTGAGACAGTTTCTCCCTCCTATCCACATAGTCACTCCCTTTAATCCCTCAGCTCCTCTGCTAGATTGCTGGATCTCAGAGCAATGCTTTCTGTTCAGTTTTGAACAGAGGGAGAGGAAAATAAAAATGGAAATAAAGTTGGGGGACAGGTAGGAATGGAAAGAGGAGTAAGCCAGGGTGAAACTGCGTCAAGTATATATACTTAGAATGGCCCTAGGTCCTACTGCTGCATCATATAATGAGCAATAAAAACAAATAAATAGCTCTTCCAGTCAAGATGGCAGCATAGTCAGACATAGCTCACCTCTTCACACAACCACACAAAATTACAACTAAACTATGGAGCAACCGTCCCTCAGCACCATCAGAAATCGAGCTGAATGGAAGTCTGACAATTACAAAATTTAAAAAAACCACATCTATCCATACTGTAGGAAGGCTGCAGACATGGAGCGGACTGGTCCATCACCCACATGTGGTGGATAAAAATTTCAGAGGGGTATCTCATGAGCGAGGAGTCCCAGCCCAACACCAGGTGCCCCCCAGCCCAGGGTTCCAGTGCCAGGAAGATAAGTCCCCACGACTTCTAGCTACAAAAATCAGCAGGGACTGAGTAGAAGAAACTTCTGGAGCCCCAAGCAGTTCCACTTAACCCACACACAGACTCACCTGTTCAGACACACTCTCTCTGAGCTCCAGCACCAGGGTAGCAGCTTGAAAGGCACCAGTGGTGTACAGGGAGAGACGGAAGTGTCTGGCCTCAAGGCAAGCAAAGGCCATTGTCCCTTTTCTAAACTTTCCCCCCATAGAGACAGCAAGCTGATGTCATATCTGAGACTCTGTCAACCTATCTAACATTATTCAACCTACCTTGTAGATCCCCCCAGACTCTACCCCACTCAACTTACGGGCCCACCCAAGCTGCTTTTCCATATGAATGGCTGGTCTTGGCTCAAGCTTCACAACTTCCTAAATCATCTCAAGCAAGCAACAGCCAGCCTCAGTGAGCCCCCAGCCTCCATACCTCTTACTAAGTGGCCACAGGCCTGGCATTAGCAGCAGCCAGCCTAGATTCATAGCTTGGCTTCACCTGGGAATCTCCAAGCCCAGCACAAGTACCAGGCATCTCAGATTGCTTTATAGCTCAGGCAGGGTGCTCAGGGCAAAACACAGGTAGGGGCTGACCTTGGTCTGCATCACCTTCGAAACCCCAAGGCCAGCACACCCAGTGGATAGCTAGAGACCATGCTGGAGCACCACCACCCTGCCCCTGCACAGGTGATCCTCAAAAGAGGACAGAGGTTTGTGGTCAATGGTCACAACCAATCCCTGCAGCTGACTGGCCTGGGTAAATCCCTCCATTGACCTGCCAATAGCCAACAAAGCTCAACTGTAAGAGGAGGGTATGCTCAGCCCACATAAAGGGTGCACCTCAAGTACCCAGTTTGGGTGATAGGGGAGGCTATGCCACTGGGACCTACAGGACACCTGCTACGTCAGGCAATACTGCCAAAACAGAGAGTCAAAGCAGCTCTATCTAATACATAGAAGCAAACACAGGGAGGGTGCCAAAATGAGGAGACCAAGAAACATTTCATTTCAAACATGACCCAGATAAAAGAACAGATTAAAACTCCAGAAAAAGAGCTAAACAAAATGGAGATAAGCAATCTATCAGATGCAGAGTTCAAAACACTGGTTATAAGGATGCTCAAGGAACTTAGTGAGGACCTCACAGCACAAAACAGATCTAGTCAGAAATGAAAGATACACTAATTTAAATAAAGAACAATTTACAGGGAAATAACAGTAGAGTGAATGAGTGAAATCAATGATATGGAATGTAAGGAAGCAAAAAATAATCAATCAGAACAACAAGAAGAAAAAAGAATAAAAATAAATGGAGATAGTATAAGCAGACTCTGGGATGACTTCAAGAGGTCCAATATTTGCATCAAAGAGTTTCCTGAAGAAGCAGAAAGAGCAACAAATTTGAAATCTATTTGAAAAAATAATGAAAGAAAACTTCCCTAACTTGGTGAAGGAAATAGACATCATGTCCAGGAAGCACAGAGAATCCCAAACAAGATGGATGCAAAGAGGCCCACTGCAAGACACATCATAATTAAAATGCCAAAGGTTAAAGTAAAGAGAGAATCTTAAAAGCAGCAAGAGAAAAGCAGATAGTTATCTACAGGGGAGTTCTCATAAGACCGTCAGCCGATTTCTCAAAAGAAACTTTGCAGGCTAGACAGGATTGACAAGAAATATTCAAAGTCATGAAAAGCAAGGACCTATAGCCAAGATTGCTCTACCCAGCAAAGCCATCATTTAAAATCGAAGGGCATATAAAGAGCTTCCCAGACAAGAAAAAATTAAAGGAATTCATCATCACCAAACCATTATTATATGAAACGTTAAAGAGACTTATTTAAGAATAAAAAAGATCAAAACTATGAACAATGAAATGGCAAAAAACACAAATCTATGAACAATTAAATCTAAAAAACAAACTAAGCAAACAAGATCTCCATCATCTGGAGAGCATATTGACGTTTGCCAGATGGGAGGGGGAGTGTGGAGGAATGGATGAAGAGGTGAGGGGAATAAGAAGTACAAATAGGTAGTTACAGAATAGCCATGGAGATGTAAAGTACAATATAGGAAATGGAGTAGCCAAAGAAATTATATTCATGCCTCACAGACCTGAACAATGGTGGAGGGACTGTCTGAGGGAAGGGGGGTTACTGGACGGAAGGAGGGCCAAGGGGAAAAAAAATCAAGACAACTGTAATAACATAATCAATAAAATATGATTTACAAATAAACAATAAAACAAAAGTATACCTAATAAGAGTTTATAGTAATGGGTTTACAAAGGTATTCCCCAGAATCACTGGGGAGGCCACTTCAAAATGAATATGGCCAGGCTCCACCCAGACCCAATATACAGTCAGGGCAAAAGTAGGTTTACAGTTGTTTATGTGGAAAATAATATAATAATTAATAAATAATAATACAAGAATAAATGTCATTTCCCATACTCACAGCTCTAAACCTAGTTTTGCCTCACCCTGTACTGCTTGCTGGGTTAAAATTTATACTGGAAAGAAAAAATGATTGCTTTCTGAGTTCCACTAGTTTCTTCTGAATTCCATCTGTCTATTTGATATCTGGTAATATCTAAAAAAAAAAAAACAAAAAAAAAACTGACATTCACAGTGGGCTTTCAAATTCTACACATGCCAAATATATTTATAGGAAGAAAAAGAAGAATTCAAACATCTCCAATGATCTCCACAACCTCTGGCGCTTATCTCACACAATGTTTAGAAGTTTAGAATGAGAGTGCAGAGCGATCACAATACATCAAAAAGTTTAGGTGCATGTCGAGTTATTCTATTCCTTCCTTGGTAGTTTTCTATTTTGGAGGTCACAATCCCATGCGTACTGCTTATAGCATCTGAGTACTTTCCTTAGGATGGGTCAAAGTGTCAAAGGTTTCAAGAGGACCTCGATCAGTTCCTGCAGACCACTGTATATTTGCTAATGACTTAAAATAGGGCCACAGTTCTTACAGTTTCACCACTGGGATCACAAACACAAATGACCACTTTAAACCACAGAGGACCGGATATGAGCTACTTATAGTAAAACTGAACCAGGAACAAGAATAGCAGGAAAGCTGACTATTTTCTTGTAGAGAGGTCCTTTGAAGTAAACTATTTACTAAACATCATATTACAGTGCCCGAAACAAGTATCTTTGAAGGCAGGTTATCCTGCTCTGCACGGTGGCCCACTGCTAACGAATTGCTTCCTTTTCCTTTTAGGTTTTGTTTTTTCATTTGTGAAACTGAAACCTGGATTGTTTTCCTCCATCTACGAAACTAGCTAGCATGAAGGCAATTATGATGATCAATAGAAAGAGCATTAAAAACATACACCAATCCATCACTTTCTCATCATCACTATGTAAGACATGGGCTTATTAAGAGGTTGCTATATAAATAATGTTCAGCAACTTCTCTAAAGTCAAACACTAGGTTACAGGAAATGAGGAAATAAAAGGACTAAAAATGGCAAGAATTCAAACAATAGGATTTCATGCCTTATTTCAGCTAACATCCTTCTACTTCTCAATTAATAAAGTCCCCTAGATACATCAATAACAGTCACATCTTAAATAAATGTTCAAAGGAAGAACAAAGGGTGATATTGTTTAGTTTTCCAAACCAACCATTAACTGAAGAATCTTCCACCTGGAGAAGAAATAACGAGATATAAAACTCATGATGGGTCGGCACCTGTAGTAATATGTCACCGATGTCCTGGCAGACCCTGACCAGCTCACAAAAGGGGTCTCCAGCTCAGTGTGTGCTCAGAAAAGAGAGGACAGAGACATTGCTGGACATATGATTCAGTCTGTCTCAATGTGGCTGGGAACGGCAGGAAGCTTTTTAAAACATAGAAATACATCAAAGGGCTAATGCAGATTAAGCTCTGCTCCTTTTTTTCCTGAAAGGATCACTTTTGTTCCTAATATAAAGACTTAGATGCCATTTCTTTAGCTCATAAAGCAAGTTGTACTTTTAATGAAATATTAGAAATTAAAAGATGGCTTGTTCTTAACATTTTTTTAAGTGATAAATGCAGGAAAAGATCACCCTAGGCCAAATTCATCTCTTGCTAACCATCAGGGACGTTGGCTAAACTAAGTGTGATGTCAGTACAAAGTCAAATGTGTATAATTCAGTCACCTTTTTGGTTAATTCTACCATTAGAAGCAGTAAATAATAAATATATAAAAACACCTCAAGTATGTAACTTTTAAAATAGTATCAATCTTCTTCACTCTGAAGAGTATAAACATGCGAAAACTGGTATTTTGAAATAGAAAAGCTTGTTATGTCAACAGAATAGCGATTACTAACTGGATGAACACTGGGCTCCCTAAATAGCCTACCACCCTACAAACTTGCCTACATCTGCACTTGTCCTTGCTCCATCCCTCCAGCCTAGAGAGGTAGCTTTCATCCTCTTCACCATGAGGCATTTCACCTGGGCCCGTTCTTTCCCCCCTCCCCTGGGATCCTGCTTCAGCTGCACTCTTTTCTCCTCTCCATTAGCTTCTTCTCTTCAGCCTAAAAAGAAGTGTGAGTCATTACCAGTGAGAAAACAAACTCTTCCTTGACTCTACATGCCTTCTGGTTTCTGTCTCCCCGTTCACTGGACCAGTCCTCTGGTCTCCATGAGCACACTTCTCTTCCCCACCCAGCCTGCTACAGGGCAGCTGCAACCCCTACAACTCTACCCGGCTGACAAACTACCTGACGCATCCACGTGTTAGATATTTCAGGGAAAAAGACTGTTTCAGAAATGTTCGTGTTAGAATGAACAGAGAACAAGTCACACTGAGTGAGTTAGAGACTCTAGATCTAATTTAGTTGTCCTTAGGAAACAGCTATGGCAACTAGAAAGCTCCCAGAATCATGTCTCATAAAGGTAAATAAAACTTTACTCTTGGGTGTAAACACTAGTTAAATTTGTTGAGAGGTTTCTTTGTGCCAGGAACTATACAAAGTATCAGGCATGCATTCTCTCATTTAATTCTCATAATAGCCAATAAGATAGGTAGTATTATTACTCTCGTTTTACAGACCAGGAAACTAGGCTTAGAGAGAGTTAAGTAAGACTAAGATCAAATACACAATAAATAAGTTTCTGCCTGACTTTAAAGCATGTGCTCTTAGTCATTACCCTGTAAAAATATTTTTCTTAATATTAGATTTTATGTTTCAGAATAGATTTTTAGGTTTAAGCAAGATTAAGTGGAAGACACAGAAATCTCCAATATACCTGTGCCCCCACACATACATAACCTCCCCTATTATCAACATGTAAATTACTTTTTTAAATATAAACAGGTGGGAAATACATAACTGAAGTAATAACTATAAAACCCCAAAAGAAATTCAAGAAAGGAAGCAAGATCTTTACATTTGTGGAAAGAGACTTAAGACCACAGTACAAAGAAAAAAGGGGGTTCTTATTTTTAAAAGGGAGAATGAATTGACAAACTTCGGAATCCAAACTCTTTATCTTTCTTCTTATTCACTCTCTTTTCCTCAACCCACAGGGTTCCCTGAGGATGGACCTCAGGGTCCTTTGGTTTTGCTACAGGGAATTAAGAAAGGTTACTTTGTGGACATATGAATTTATGCTAACTACACTGTATACACCAGCTGGTTGCCATTGGATACTGGTTTGTGATTTACACTTTTGTCCTGTTGAACTTGGTCCATTTTCTCAGCACCTAGAACAACGGTTAGGCACATTATATGCACTTGTTCTCCATGAGGCAATTCACTTGAGTGAATGAATCAATCAATCAATGAATCAATAAATGAAGCATCCATTCACTAACTTCCATGTCTATGCAAAATAACAATGATGCATAGATAAGAGCTTTTTCTTCCCAGCTTTTGCTAAGTTTGACCTAGTGACTCAAAGAGATACTTAACATGTTTTTCCTCTTACACACTATTAGTGCTAATTAAATACAGCATCAGTTATTACATCCCTTACAAAATACATGTAGGTGGTCTACAGAACAGGATTAATACTAAATGACTAAATAATTAAAGCACTGGTATTTGAAGCTTTGACAAATATTTCACTACCTGAGTTTCAAAGCAAAATGCCAGTTCATAGGCAACAAGGGGAAACTACCCAGAAATGGGCAAAAAAATACTATTAGTTGGTTTAAATCTCAAAATGGTATGATGCCTATTAAAAAATTACACAAACAGTATTAACTTTCTCTTTGATGATTATTCCTTTTTCCTCTTTATGTAATGACCTTCCTGCACAGTATGTGCTACCATTAAAAAAAAAAAAAAAAGCCTAGAGGAATGAAAGGAACTGCCTGCTTAATATCAAAAACATTTGCCATGCCTGGTGTGGCTCAGTGGATTGACCACTGGCCTGCAAACTGAAGGGTCACTGGTTCAATTCCCAGTCAAGGAACATGCCTGGGTTGTAGGTCAGCTCCCCCACTGGGGGCGTGGAAGAGGCAACTGATCAATATATCTCTCATACATGGAGGTTTCTCTCCCTCTTTTTCTCCCTCCCTTCCCCTCTCTCTAAAAATAAAAAAATAAAATAAACATTTGATTTGAGGAAGGAGGATACAATAATGTAATAGAAAATATACAATAATGAAAATGAATGTGATTTGTTGTTTATTAGGGTTACATTTGTTTTAAAAAACAAAACAAAATACATAGTTTTGGCTACTTTTATATTAATTATGAGTTCTAGGCAAAAGAAGAAATCCTACATAGAGAGTATTTAAAAATGAGTCCTTTCTTTATACCCACTAGGTGGCTAGAATTAGAAAGATGTTAGAAAGACATTGGATGTTAACTAGACTTACTGTGGTGATTGTCTTGCAATATATACAAATATCAAATTATTATATTGTATACCCAAAACTAATATGTCAATTATACAAAAAAAGAGATAATAACATGTTGACAAAGTGAAATTAAATCACTCATACATTGCTGAGTGGGAATGTAATATGGTGTAGCTACTTTGGAAAACAATGTGGAAGTTCCTCACAAATTTAAATATAGAGTTGCCATATGACCCAGGAATCCTACTTGTAGGTATACATTCAAGAATAAGAAAACGTATGCCCTCACAAAAATATACAAGATTGTTCACGGCAGCATTGTTTATAATAACTAAAAAGACAGAAACAACTCAAATGTCCACGGTGAAGAAAGGACAAACAAACTGGCATGTCCACACAATGGACTACGATTTGGGGGGAAAAATGACTGAAGTGCTGATGCTACAAGATGGATGGAAATGAATACATTATGCTAAGTGAAAGAAGCCAGTCACAAAAGATCACACATTGTGTGTTTGTTTTTCTATGAAATGTCCAGAACAAGCATATATATATGAAAACGGGAAGTAGATCAGGGGCTGGTAGAACTGAGGAAAAATGGGGAGTGCGCGCCTGCCAACGGGTGCGAGGCTTCTGCGGGGCTGGTGGGGGCGGGGGGGGCAGCGATGTAAATGCTCCTAAGTGGGTGGTTGTGATGGCTGCACGGCTCTGGGCTGAAAATCACTGAATTGCACACTTTAGATGGGTGAGCTATATAGAATGTGAAATGTATTTCAATAAAATTGCTTTATGAAAAGGCCTTAGAGGCAGCCATTTGAAAATTCTCTATAAATCAAACAGTTAAACTATTCTGGCCACAGGCAAAGGTACATGGACATTCAACAGAAGGAAATAGTAAACACGCAAAAGTATCTACAAGAACAATAACAAAAATAGCGATGTTGCAATAAATTTAAGAAAATTGCTTCCAAGGGCTAACACTCAGAATTATATAGTAGGTAGGATGCTGATAACTGCTTTATATATATAAAGAATATGTGAGGCTTTAACATAGAAATTCCACTCAAGTCAAATTAACTTACTTGCATTTGAAATTGAAGAACAAAAGAGGTTTTTTGCTAATAGTTTCAACCTATTTTAGACAGATACTGATTAAATATTTATTAAAATGTGTTAGCATGTAATAATACTATAGACACCAGAAAGAAAACAAATGTGAGCAATTCAATTCTATACCTTCCGTTCAATAAAACTCGCTTCTCCATGGCAGGCGGTACAGAGAACTCTACCCAGGGGGTTAATCAAAATTCCCTTAGAATAACTGAAAAGCGTCTGCATTTTTCCTCCCAGAAACCACAGAAAAGTCACAGCAAGCAGAACATATCATCTTGGTCATCAGCACTGCGCCCACAGCGGCGCAACGTGCTGCTCCCGAAAGTAAGTGGCAGCGCACAGATGAGCCAGCGCTGTCTCCCGAAATGAGGCTGAACAACAACTCAAGGAAATCAAAAGATAGACAATGATAATACATTTCATGTGTGATATTTTGCTACTGTTGTGAAGCAAACTGGACATTGTGACAAATATAATCATTCTCAGGGCAGGATGGTGCTGGGAAAGACCTCAGGGGTCACTGACCCCAACCTTTCATTTTACAACAAAGAAAACAGAGGTTTAGGAAGGTCACACCACCAGTTTAAAGCATTACTGGGACTAGAAATGAGATCTCCCAGGGCTCTTGTGACAAAATATTTTTTTTTTCTGTCTGGGTGTATGCCCTACAGAGGGTATTACCTAAGAAACAGAAAATATTTGGAACTTTTGAGAGCTACACTTGTAAAACTCCACGTTGATGTGCTATATAACTAACCACCTGTGAAATTTCATGACCAAAGAGTTTGGAGACACTGAAAATTCCAATTGACGGGTCAGCCTAGGGGAAGTAGGACTATAATTCTATATAGTTTAGGTTAGTAACTATAGTGTAGGTAGTTGCAGCCTAATCAACTGCATGAGTCCTTTCTGAGGAAAGATGAACTAAGGCATAGAAAAGAGCTGGACACTGGAGGGTGTTCTTGTTGAAGGTTAGCAGTGACTCACCAGGTTTCACTGTAGCATAGGTACAACTAGGTTTCCCCGTGTGCTGATTACCATGTGAACCAGACTAGTTTTGAAATTATTTTGACTAACTGGTTTCCTAATTATTCTGATACCAGCATTCAGCCAATGTTCTAGGAAGAAAAAATTTGGTCACTGGAAGAAATATTCCTCACCTCAAATTAATAAGACCACACTCTGGTTTAGATGACAGCTGTGAGCTTAGTTACTACCCATCAATTCCCTTGGATCTGATTATTTCCAGGTTCTCTGGGTGTTAATATAAGATTTTTAAAAATCTTATATATTTTATAATGTTTTGATATTTGGGGGGCCTTATAGACCTGGGGAAAGACTGCCTCTCCCAGGGCTTCTAAAAATAGGGAAGAACATACTTGGGAGTAGCCTTCAATGTGTAAGCTAACCACCCCTTCTATCTACCTCACATACCAACCCATTATTTCCCTTGCCCTAAATCACCTCAGGGCCAGGTACCAGACAACTAGACACTTTCCCTATAGGCCAAAGCCCACTGACATTATTCTTTAGCAATCCTAAGTTGTTTACCCTACCTTGTCTTTCCTTCAGAAACCCCAAATAAAACTACTGCCTACAGTTTTGCCTTGCTCCTTTTTGCCTCCTGACCAGCTCTGATGCTTTTCTGGTGGCCCTGCATGGTATGGGGTGCTCTCTTTCCTTGGGAAATGGAAGCAGTTTTTTCAGCAGCATTAACCTCTCCATGTTGGCACTCAGTCACCTCCATAAATTAAAACCCTGCAGGTACATTTCAGAACACCTGGCAAAGTCAAGACCACATCTGCAGACCCCACCGTGGGGGGTCACTCAGGGAGTGAGGTCAGGAAGCTGCTGCCTGGGGACCGCGCTCTTATCTCCTCATAACCCTGCCTTCAAACCACAAGAGCTGCCAGATGATACAGGCTTTATCAAAAGCCCAGACATGCTGTGTGCACACATGGAACAGTATTTATATGGGTTTATATAAACTGATACAATAATATCTAACTGATTTTTTACTCTGAGTAGCTGTATTTACTCAGTAAACCCTGAATTTACTCTGGGGATCTGTGGTATTACATAGATAATCCAACAAGAAAACCCTACTGATGGGCAAGCTTGAACTGTAAAATAATTGTTCTTTTTCAAAAGAAATTTAGATACAATCAAGAATATAAAAAACAACATCAAAGAAAGTCTTTTGTATCACAACTGCAAATACTAAGGGAAAACTTTACTTACAGGAATGACATGTTGGTCAAAATTTTGTAAAGACCCAAATGCACACACAGAGAGTCATCAATATTAGGATAAAATAGTAAAACTACATACTGGACATATATGTACATGAGGCCCGGCCCTCTCAATTTACAAATTAAGATGGGTGCAATAATGTAGAATGAACAGGGTGGGATAGCCGTGGACTAGTTATCCACAGCGATGTAAGAGTAAGTTTGCAGAGTATTAGAGAGCTTTGTGAAGGGTTTGGAAGATGCTCACCTATATTTACATGCCCTTCCATAATTATTTTCTAGACCAGGAATCTCAGCTTCAGCACTCTTGACATTTTAGGTAGAATAATTCTTTTGTAGGGGGCTGTCTTGTTTATTATAGAATATACAGAAGCATATCTGGGGATGCTTGCCATAAACTTAAGGAAATCTACCTACTAGACTTCAGTAGCAACCCACCACTTGTGACAACCAAAATGTCTCCAGACACTGCCAAATGTCCCCTGGGGAGCAAAATCACCCAGTCTGAGAACCACTGGTATAGATTTGCAATACTGCAAAATACTGCCCAGCATTTAAACTACCTGTGTTATTCCTAAAATCCTTCAAGGGGTTTAAAGTTTGGTTGAATAAAGTTGTAGAGGGTAGAGAGAGGAGGGTTAAATACTTAAATAAGAAGAGTTAATTTTTCACACCAGCTCTAACATGTATTTACACCCCGATCACCTTAAATACTAGCTAAGGTTAGCTTATATTCTACTTGAGAGGAAAGACTTTAAATCAAGTATACTGAATTGCAACTTTAATGCATTTTGGGGGGGATATAGCACAATTATTTGGATAAATATTATTACCCACCCACTCCCCCAAATAAACCCCATAAGAAAAGTAATTTACACAGGGAAGCAGAGGAGCCTGAATCTTCAGCATTCTATTCAGTTAAGTGTCTGGGCTTTAAGTTCAGGCACAGAAGAGAAGGGTTAATCCTCTTCCCCTGCCAGCTGCTCTGTGCCAGGCAGTCAGAGCTAGTAAGGGTGTGCAAAGGGCCACTGGAAGATCTAGATCACAGCCACTCAGGCGCTTGTGTGAAGGAAGCCCAGGTGTATCCTTAGTTCTGGGCGTGAGTCCTATGGCTGTTCTTAGCATATGAGCTGCTCTGACAAATCACTTGATTTCTTTCAGTTTACAAGAGAGGCATTATCTCATCTGTAAAATGGGGGTTCTGCCGATGATCTCAAATGGTGAGAACTAAATGAGGTCACAAACATAAAGCAACGGGCACACTGTAGGCAATCAGCATTGCCTCCTTGGCCATGATTTTAAAGGCTGGTTTACTTAGTAGCTGAGACAGGATAGGGGTGGTGCACTGAGACACAGAAGAATCTAAGGGTGACAGTTACAACTTACACACTAATTATTTCCCTAATTTATGCCTTAAGTTAGGCATGCGTTCTATTTCAAACAAGGGTACTTAACAGTTTCAATGTCCCCCATGCTTGGTAATTACCTAGGGTAATTAATGCTACCTTAGTAATCACCTTAGCTGTGCCGCACAATCTTGAGAATTTATACCATACAAAACATGGTAGCTGGGGAAAGCTACCTTTCCAAATACGTATTTGAGATGCTGATACTTGACTCTTGAATGCCTCACCAGGTATCCTGCCACATGCTTCTCATGTACAGGGGGAAGTGCCACAAAATATCAAGGAGCTACACAATTAAAAGCTAGCTGGAGGCCCTGGCCAGGTGGCTCAGTTGGTTGGAATGTCATCCCATACACCAAAAGGTTGCAGGTTTGATCCCTGGTCAAGGCACATATAGGAGGCAACAGATTGATGTTTCTCTCTCTCTCCCCCTCCCCCTTCCTCTCTCTCTAAAATAAATAAAAACATAACCTTGGGTGAAGCATTTTTTTTTTAAAAAAAAGCTAACTGGAAAAGAATAGGAAAATAGTTCTTTGCAGATGCCATCGTGACATGATGCTTGTAAAATACTCTATTTGATACATCTCACAGGGAGAGGACTTTCACATAACTGAGGACCAAATGAAAAGCAGCAGTTTCTGAGATAAGGTATTAATTGTACACTGCAGCTGTTGACTCAGGATATGACAGTCTTTGGTAAACAGTAATAGTACAGCTATTCCAATGGTAAAAAGGATCCAAATACAAAGGATGCAATTGCCCTAGATTTCCTGAATGGCTGTCCATGACAGATATGGTTTATGATCCAATAGAGCAAGACTAAGCAAGAGTAACCTTTAGATACTGCCACACAGCCAATCATTAAACATGCTCCTAAACCAAGTCAAACATGAGGCTAGCTAAAGTTTGTTGTTATTTTTTCTGCACATGGCATTTGAGTATATCATGATGTGTATAAGATTTTGTAAGCTTCAGGCCTCTAAGAAGTATCAATCTGATATAGATATTTAATCTCTAGAAGCTTATACTTATTAGTGACATAGGAAAGAAAACTCTGAAACTCCCACTATTACAGACAACTAGTCCAGTGGTTCTCAACTGTGGGGGGTAATGGCCTTTATCCACGCCTGCAGCAACTTGGCAATGTGTGCAGACAATTTTGGTTGTTACATCTGGAGAAATGCTTTGGCATCTTGTGGGTAGAGGCCAGGGACACTACTAAACATCCCATAATACACAGAACAGTCTCCTACAACAAAGAATTATCCAGTTCAAAATGTCATTATTGCCTAGGCTGAGAAATCCCACTTTAAGCCAAAAATAAAAATTATTACTGTCCTGCAATGTAAGACTTGAAATAATTCAGAATAAATCGAAAACACTGTACAATTGATAAGTAAACTTAAAAGATACAGTTGATGATACTATGGGATTAATTATACTGTAGGTCCTGTGATGTCACAATACAAAAAAAATTATATATTGTGAACACCAATTAATTACTTCCAATAATCAAATGCTTGTCCTACCCTCTCATTTGAACAAGAAACATATGGAACATTGTTCCTAGACCTGACTCAAAACACCAGTTATGTAATGTATTTTTTGGTATTCATTTCTTGAACCAGATACTAATTGTATAGTAAGTGCCAAAGTATATTTCAAATCCTAATCTTGGTGTATTTGAAACTGATTTCTTACAAATGCAGACCTGAAGGCCTCACCTCAGGCCTAGGGAATCAGCCTCACTGGGAATGGAGCCTGGGAATTTGCATTTTCATGGGCTTTCCAGATGATTCTTATACATGCTCTAGATTAAGAACCACTGACAGACTTTTCTTTCTTTCTTTTTTGCTTCTATGAGAAAAAAGCTGCCATTTTTACTCATACTCACCATAAGTTAACTAGCAACAATAAAATAATTTATAGGTACAAAAGATCAATAAAATATAGTCCTGCACCAGCATGGCCCTAAATGGCCTACCTGAAATGATGTCACTTCAAAGTGAGGCTGGTATAGAAAAGAAAGCCCATAAGAACCATGAAGGGTGGCAGATTTTCAGGAACAACTATAAAGGACTCATGGACAAAACCAAGGGGGGTGGGGTGGAATCAGGGGAGGGAGGTGGGGATGGCTGGGGTTGGGGTGGGAGAGGTAGGGGGTAAATGCAGACAATTGTACTTGAACAACAATAAAACAATTAAAAAAAATTTTTTTTAAAACAATGATCATAAAATGTCCTCCATCAGAAGTATTTGGCTTTCAAACACAAGACACCTAAGTCTTCCCTGGTCAAGACTGTTCTTGGTGGACTTCCTTCTTCAAGGAAGCAGGTATCTTAAGAATCTTGCTATCACAAGGTGCAGGTTTAAGTGTGTACTTTATATTTAGCATTCAATGACAAGTAATACATTAAGTGTATGTGTTGGGGGAAGTAATAACCATAAGATGGACAAAAAAGACTTTCCAAATACAAGAGTAATATTTTCCTTCTGAATTTTTTTGCAGACTGAACACTAAGTGTGATCTCAATGGAGATTACAATTTCAGATGACAGCATGTCTCCAAGCAACTAAGAAAAAGGTGGGAAAAAAAAAAAACAAGGCAAAATCAAGCAAAAGGAGTGTATTTTCAGGGTGCTATAATAATAATAGAGTTACCATATGTCAACTGCCTAATATTTTCAGGCATTTTACAAACATTTTCTTATTTAACCCACACCACTTCTATAAAAGTAGATATTCCACTTCTGAGAAAATTATGACCAGAGAAGGAAGTTGTTCCAGTTCACAAAACTAGTAATAGTGGGAGATCTGAGATTCAAACGCAGGGAATCAAGCTTTAGTTAGAATTCCATCTCCTACTCCCATCCAACAAATTCTGGTCGTGGTTTGCAAACATCAACTCAACTAATTGCAAATATTTTAAATGGACATTTCAACTAGCATGTGTGTCTGATTTTTACAACTATTAGGTGCTGTATGGCTTATTTGTCTTAGAAATCAAATGGACTCAAATAAGCATCTTAAGACCCTAAAGTATCATACAAATGTAAGGCATTTTATTATTCATTAAAATTAATTTGATTTTGAGGATCTTTGGCAGATGGCAGCAGGATTTTTAGATACTTTGAAATAATTAGTGACACCCTAGGATGCTGTGAAATCATGATTGAGGTTACACTGAATTGGTTACCAATAGTCATACAAAATATAAATGATTTTGACAATAGATAATGTCATTTTAAATGATTATATTAGAGAGGTGAGGAGACGACCCCTTAGATGTGGCCATTTCCCTGGGGTCTATTCTGGGCCTGTCCTTTTCCTCTTCACTATCCCCTTGGACAATCTTATCCATTGAATGGCTTCAGACCTCACCTCTGCATGTTGACAAAGCACCAACTTACATTCTCAGTATTAATCTTTCTCCTGATCTTCAGACTAAAACTTTCCCTTATGTCATGTTTCTTTGACATTTGAAACTTAAAGTAGTCAAAAATCCAATTCATTATCTATTTCACCTTTTTTGGTATAATTCCTCTCTTCTTCCTGTTTTTTTTTTTTTTTTCCTGGAGTCATTGCATTAGTTATCATGTATAGAAACCTCAGAATCACCTTTAACTCTGCCTAATACATACAACTAGACTGTGGTGCAAGAGGAGGCTCTCAAACGTACCCTTTTCTTTATTTGTCTGTTCTCACGTGGTCTCTTTAAAATCAAAACAAAACAAACCTCAGGTGATGCTGTGACTCTCTTCTAGGGAATAAAGGCCAATCTCCTTAGCACGGTCCTGCAACACCTAGCTCCCCTCATTCTAGTTTCATCTCTCATGTCAATCTTGGTCACCTACTTGCCACCCTCACCAGTCAATCTGTCCTTCCTTGGACATCTGGGCACTCTCATGCTTCTTTACCTTCATTTATTTTATTCCCTTTGCTTTCACTACCATCATCATAGATTACAGTTTCTGAAAATGCTGTCTCAGTGCCTTTGCAGATGCTACCCCCTCTATCTGAAATGCCTTTTCCTGCTTGCAAACTCTATTTGTCTTTAAAGTCTTAGCCCGGTATATATTTTCATTCATTCATTCATTCATTCATTCATTGGAGAGTTTTTCACAACTCATCCATTTCCTTTCTCCAAGCCTAGAACACCTCTGCTTAATACATACCTCTATTATCACTCTTTTTTCTTTTTGTTTTTAGAGAGAGGGGAAGGCAGGGAGCAAGAGAGGGAGAGAAACATCAATGTGTGGTTGCCTCTCGCACACCCGCAACTGGGGACCTGGTCTGCAACCCGGGCATGTGCCCTGACTGGGAATGGAACTGACAGCCCTTTGGTTGGCAGGCTGATGCTCAATCCACTGAGCCACACCAGCTAGGGCTTATTATCATTCTTATCACTAATATTTTTATATTGTTAGTTGACAGTGAGCTGACTGCTGGCAGAGATATCATTTTCCTTCAAATTGCCAGAACTCAATGACTAACACATTATAGATGATCAATTTATTGTAAAATGCAAGACTACCATCTTACATGCAGTAAGATGCAATGTACATGTAAGATGTAAGGTAAGATAATGTAAGATGACTACCAATGTATGTTAGGCTTTATGCTCATTAAAGAAACATAATGTCTGATAAGATATGAAATGCAGCATCTCAATCACAGAGCTATCCCCTACAGTCTATACTTTACCCACTTGTAATAGTTTTTCTATCAGAAAATGAAAATGAGTAAAAAGCTAATTAACCTATAATTTTCTCTGCTACCACATCATCCTGTGCATAACCCATCTTGGAACTAACCCATGTACTCATGATACTGGTTTGTCTGCATTTACCCACAGCCAACATGTTACCTAAGGGCAGAGACCAGGACACAGTCATCTGTCATACTTCCAAGTATGTAGTGGAGCCAGCACTCAAGATTTCCTTTAAATTTTCAAGATGCATTACACACGAGATATTAGTAATTGCACTTTTATATTATGTACAGCATGCAAATTTCAAAAGACTAGAAAGTAATTTGGTATATCCCAAAAATCTGTTCTTGTGTTGGTTACATGGTACACAGAACACATTACCATAAAAATAACATTCAAGATTAAGATTTCATTTTAAAACCCATTTCATAATATTTTACCCAAAATGGCTTAAATTTTGCATATTTGGGGAATGTAGGATAAGATATTGCAGAGTGGCTTTTTTCTTAGCATTGTAAAATGTATCTGAAGGACAGAGAGACTTCATCCATCCTTGACAAACTGACTAGCCTGTGATCACTACCTACTCACTTTCTGTGGCTGGATGGGAAAGGGTCAGGGATAAGGAGAGGTGGACCCAGTGGGGAGGGAGCCCTGTGTATATGGGATGAAAGTGGCCATTTGATGAAGGATCTGGGGCCCTATGGCAGACACTTCCCGTCCTCCTCTCTGTTCCTCATCCAAAGAAAATCAGGACCTGTGCAGGCTGGGTTCAGTGGGCAAGTCCCAAGGGCAATTCAGTTACATGCTCTGCTAACGGGCAGGCACACGTGGGAAGCCCAAGCCTGCGCCAGCAGGACTCAGTGTGGCTGCGTAGGCAAGAAATTCCAGTAAGTCATTACGTCACTCTTACAACCCCACTAACACAGAGAAAGGGACGGGACAGAGTGGGGAGAAAAAGGCAAATGATCATTAGAGATGAGTCAGACATGGAAACAGAGGGAATGCTTACGGACTTGAAGGTATAGAACGCTGAGGTTCTTTGGAAGTTCATTTTTGGAAAACAATAACCAAATATACATAATATAATTTACTTCTCAAAAGAGTACTAATAAGGAAAAACAATGAAAACAAACCTAGTTCTTTTCACTTTCTAATTATTTGGATTTCAAACAAATGGGAGCTTAACTGCCTTAAAATTCAATATCCAAAAGTGAAGTAGAACTTTTTGATGATGTTTATATGTCTATAAATATGAATGATGCAGAATTTGGGTCCTATGATATCAGATGACAACATACAGCCCAAGCTCCAGCTCTTGCTAATTAAACGAATCAATTAAGAGACTGCAGTTGCAACTGTGTAGCTGCTGCTCCGTAGTAGCAATAACAACTCCACGGGGAGGTCTTTTACTACATTAAAATGCTGTCCTCCACAACTCCATCTGATATTATTAGAAACAGTTATTTGTGTCTTGCTGTCATATTAGTAGCAAAGGCAAATTATGGAAATATGCAGACCAGAATGGTCCCAGTATGAGATCAGGTTGGTTTTTCAGCCTCCAAGGGAACAATTGCTGAAATTTCAAAGTTCCCCAAAGTTCTTTAATGGAACTGATAAATCTATCAGCACAGCATCCATTTAGAAACTAGGTAAGGGTCACGTATTTACATACTTTCCTGCTAGGTTGATACAATTCAACTAGATGAATTATCATATTAAGTTTACCCTCCTGAGTTAAATTGATGGAGTTCAAAATTGTTTTCGATGGTGGTCATTAATCGCTGTTACTTCGTAAATGCTTACTTTGAAATCTAATTGTGCTAGTATATCAAGGGTCATATTAATAGCATTCTTAATGCTAAATCTTTGTAAAACATGTTTATTCTACTGACATTATCACTCAAGCTTTCTAGGCTAATAAGAAATTAAGTATATTTATTATCAATAAAAACTTAATTTAAAATGTACAATTTGAGATTTAAATTAGCTTTAAGAACTTCAGCATGATTTGGTTTCATTAAGATCTCTGGCTAAGCTTCAAAGACATATAATTTGATATTTCCTCAAGGAGTCCTTGGGTAAATGCCAATAGTACAGCTATGAAGAAGCTGTTCAATGCAGTCTAAACTTATTTTCTTTTGGGGGCAATATGTATTGTTTCTACAAGAAAAAAAAGAGTCTTACTAATAAAGTGTTCTATTTTTTCACAAGGGAAAAAGAAAAGAGTCTTACGGAGATATGTTTGCCTTAATAGTACCGTGCTTTAAAAGTAATGGTACTTTAAAAATTAAATATAAACAATGATTACAATAAAAAATTTGAAATAAGGTGTGAACTTTTGCATTCTTAAAATAATAACAAAATATTCACTCTCATTGTGAAGCATAGTTCAAGTAAGGCATTCTGGTTTAGTAAAACACTGGACCTCTTCCGTTTCTGTGTGTGTGAGCTTCTATTATACCATCTGATGCACACAAATTCACAGCTTCACCAAAAGCATGGAAACAAAATGAAAAAAAAAACTCAACTTACATTTGAAATAGATATCAATTTTGAAAAAATTCTGAAAAATGTAGCTTACCAACTAAGTGCATATTATGAACTAAATGTTTGTGTCCTGCAAATTCCTATGTTATAGCCCCACACCCCATGTGATGGTATTTGGAGGTGGGACCTTTGGGATGTGATTAGGTTTAAATGAGGTCACAAGAGTGGGGACCTCATGGTATAAAAGAGAAAGACAGACTAAACTCACTCTCTCTCTCTCTCTCTCTCTCTCTCTCTCTCTTTTGTGAGGATAATAGCTACAAGATGGCCAACTGCAGGCTAGGAAGATGACACTCACCAAAAATCTGATGTCTGCTGTTGAACCCACCTGGTCTACGGTATTTTGTCATAGCAGCCCAAGCTAGGATAGCTGTACTCAGCAGTTACTACAAAGAGTTCCCTGGATTACACAGTACAGCAATTTGTTTTTAAGGCACTCTGATGGTTAAAATCTTGACTTAAAGTCAGGCCCTGGTTTTGCATTCTGATCGTACCAGTTATTAGCACAGAATAGTCATTTAACCTCTCTATGCTCAGTATTGTCCTCCAAAATGTAGGCACAGGCTTCATCAGCACGTCAGCATGTTTTCAGTCTGGACTACATACTGACGCCAATTGCATAGGTGATGATAGAATACTTTGAAAAATAAATGAAAGTACTCAAATCAGGTACATTATCATATACTTATTATGTACTTAATAAGGTATATTATTACATACTTATCAAGGAAGAATGCTGTTTATCAAATATATTTTTAAGTAAATTGCCTGAGTTATTTTTTAACTTTCATACATATCAAATATGCTTTTATGCCTATACAGTGTGTGCACTAGATTAAATAGTGTCACCGAAAAACTGATGTCCATCCAGAATTTCAGAATGAGACCTTTGTTGGAAATAGTGTCTTCACAGATGTAATTAGTAAACACTACCTGATAATTTTACATAAAGTTCAAAGAGCATAACAGAAAGGAGAGATCAAATTTTTAAAATGTAATGAGATTTGTTTTATTGGAAATGAAAATAACAAACTGACATTTTTAAAAATTCAGTGTGAGTAAAGAGGAATGAAATTAAGTCTGTACCTTCTCCAAACTGAAACAGTAACATTTCTGAACTTTATTGGTACAACAAAAGTACTTCTTTTAGATTATAATTAAACACTTTTTTGAGCACAAAATGGCATGTTTCTCACATTCAAAAGCCTTAACTTATACAGAAAATTCTAGAAGGATCCTCACAAAGATAAATGTGTGTGTGGGAAGTCTCACCTTCACCATGGATGTGCGACGGCTGTTCCTGACCTGTGAGTCTGGGGAAAGGCATCTGTGTGGATGACTGGGCCTAAACCAGCGCATGCTAGCTACAAATCACTCTACGCTTGTGGTAACGGTCATACTATCTCAAAACCTTTTCTTTCCCTCTCCCATACTGATATAATATTACTAATAATACATCCAGAAAAATGCACTGTAACAAACTACATTGGCCATCCAAATGGATGTGTTGTAGAATTTTAGAGTAATTACTCTAGAAATTGACATTCCTTTGCTATATAAACCACATAAATAAAATGGACACAGACCCTCTTTGGGATTTTTTAGTAAGTAATCCATCATTTACTAGAGGAGAAGGGTAGTGTCAGATATATAAAATTCTCCTTTCCACTTTCCTTTTCTACAGGTGACATTTTGTTGGCTGTTTAGGTGGTGTATGCATATGTGTGTGTCAATTTTTTTTATAGTATGTTTTGGGTGACTGAAGTGATGTGGTACATATACATACATGTATATTTTTCTTCTAGTATGTTTTCAGTGCCTGAAGTGGATGAAAGGGAATAAAGAACATTTGCTGATGAGATGAGATGAGCATTGAGCTGAGAGCTGAGAAATGTGAGTACCCTTCTTTGGTCTACCACCAAGTAGACATGAAACCTTGGGTAAAACAAGTTTTCTTTTTTTTCAGCATCAAATCCCCACAAGTTATCTTTTCTGATGCGTAGTTTCCTTACCTGAGGAAAAAGGATTAATCTCTAAGGTCCCAAAATTCCCTAAACTTTTCTTTCTCTTCATTTATTTCTGTATTTGCCTTCTTCACATTTCCTTTTTACATCTAATACTTTGGCTCTGTGCTTGTCAATTTCATTTATTCATTTGACAAATATGTATTGAATGCTTTTGAATGCTTACTACATACTAAAGCCCTGTTTTGAGTGCTAGGTATAGAGTAACAAACAAAACAGACAAAAAGCCCTATGCTCATGGAGCTTATTTCATTCAAGTAGGGAAGACAGAAAATAAAGAAATTTTAAAAAGTAAAAATACATTGGATATTAAAGTATGTCAAATAGTTGTAACTACTAAAAAAGAATAAAGTGGAGGAAAGGGAAAATAAAATGAGGGAAAGGGTGGTCATAACTTCAGAGTATGACTAGGAGGAGGTGGCTGATATATAAAGGCTTGAAGAAAGGGAGAGAACCTACTGTGTAGACATCTGAGGGCAGATAGTCCTGGCAGAGAAAAGGCAAAGGAGGAGACCCTGAAGCATGTGCATGAGGCCACTGCAATAATTTGGATGAGAGATGATGAAAGCAGTGGAGGTGGTATAAGAAAGGCATGAATTAAGAAAATTACAAGGTTTTAAAACATTTCAAAAATTTATATGGAACCATAAACAACCTCAAATAGACACAGTAATTTTGAAAATGAAGAACAAAGTAGGAGGGATCACAATACCTGACATCAAACTGTATTACAAGGCCACTATAATAGAAAAAGCCTGGTATTGGCATAAGAACAGACACATGGACCAGTGGAACAGAACAGAGAGTCCAGTAATAAACCCAAGTCTCTACAGTCAATTAATATTTTACAAAGTGGGAAAAAGCACAAAATGGAGTAAAAATAGCCTCTTCAACAAATGGTGTTGGGAGATCTGGACAGCTACATGCAAAAAAAAAATGAAACTTGATCACCAACTTACACCATATTCAAAAATAAATTCAAGGTGGATAAAAGACTTAAATATAAATTGTGATACCATAGAAAGTCCTAGAGAAAAACATCATCAGAAAAGTCTCAGATATTCTACACAGCAATATTTTCACTGATATGTCCTCTAGAGCAAGAGACATAAAGGGAAAAATAAACAATTGGGTTCTCATCAAAATGAAAAGCTTCTGCATGGCTAAGGAAAACAGCATTAAAATAAAAAGAGAACCAACTGCATGGGAAAACATGTTAGCCAGTGATACTTCAGACAAGGGCTTGATCTTCAAAATATATAAACAACTCACACAAGTCCACTCCAGGAAGACAAACAACCCAATTAAGAAATGGGCAAAAGACTTGAACAGACACTTCACCAAGGAGGACATACAGAGGGCCCAAAGACATAAAAACATGCTCAGCATCACTAGCCATCAGAGAGATGCAAATTAAAACCACAATGAGATACCACTTCACACTGTTCACAGTGGCCATCATAAACAAAGCAACAAACAAGTGTTGGAGAGAATATGGAGAGGAAGGAACCCTAGTGCACTGTTAGTAAGCATGCAGACTGTTGCAACCACTTGGAAAACAGTATAGAATTTCCTCAGAAAACTAAAAACGGAACTGCTTTTGACCCAGCAGTTCCACTGCTGGAATTATATCCCAAGAACCCTGAAACACCAATCCAAAAGAACCTATGTATCCCAATGTTCATAGAAGCACAATTTACAATAGCCAAGTGCTGGAAGTAACTTAAGTGCCCATCAGTAAATGAATGGATCAAAAAACCATGGTATATTTTACCCAATGGAATACTACACAGCAGGAAGAAAGAAGGAGCTCCTACCCTTTGTGACAGCATGGATGGAGCTGGAGAGCATTATGCTACATGAAATAAGCCAGGTGGTGAAAGACAAATACCATATGATCTCACCTTTAACTGGAACCTAGTCAACAAAACAAACAAGCAAGCAAAATATAACCAGAGACATTGAAATTAAGAACACACTGAGAGCCCTGGCTAGTGTAGCTTAGTGGATTGAGTGCACACTGCAAACTAAATGGTTGCAAGTTCAATTCCCAGTCAGGGCACATATCTGGGTTGTGGGCCAGGCACCAGTGGGGGCCACATGAGAGGCAACCACACATTGATGTTTCTCTCCCTTTCTTTCTCCCTCCCTTTCCCTCTCTCTAAAAATAAATAAATGAAATCTTAAAAAAAAAAAAAAAAGAACAAACTGACAGTAACCAGGGGATAATGTGGGGACAAGGGGAAAGGGTTTTCAGGAACATCTATAAAGGACACATGGATAAAACCAAGGTGGTGGTTGGGATCAGGGGTGGGTGGTAGGGATGGCTAGGGTTGAGGGGAGTGGTGGGGGAAAGATGGAGACAACTGTACTTGAACAACAATAAAAAATTTAAAAACATTAAACAAAGAAAATTACAAGGTTTTAGTTCAAGTTGGCATTTTCTGAGGAAAACACTGCAGGAGAAACTGTTCATTTTGTTTGTTTGCTTGTTTGCTTTTGCAGGTTGTAGCTACCAAGAATTCACTTTTCAATACACTAACACTGAGTAATCTATTAGAATCCAAGGAGAGAGACCAAGCAAAAGAGACAGCTTAAGAGCACTTTCTAGCATGAGCACTAGGGTACAGGAAAATTGCCATATAATATAATTCTAGGTAACCATTAAAAAGAGTGACATAGCCCTGGCCAGCGTCACTTGGTTGGGCAACATCCTGCAAACCAAAAGATCGCCAATTTGATTCCCAGTCAGAGCACATGCCTGGCTTGAGAGTTCAGTCCCCAGATGGGCACATGCAAGAGGCAACCATTCAATGTTTCTCTCCCTCTCTTTCTCCCTCCCTTCCCCTCTCTCTAGAATCAATAAAAGAAAACAATGTTTTAAAAAGAAACCAATCCTGTAAAAAATGACATAGATTTTTTATGTAATGACCTGAGAAAATGTACATGATTTATTGTTGCATAAAAAACTGTGTAATTCTATTTCTGGAAGAATATGTCTATTGTTAATCACTTAAATACTGGTACCTCTAGGAAACAGGATGTATACTTCTGTGAAGGCTAATTGTATATGTTAACTTGGCTAGGCCATAGTACCCAGATATTTGGAAAAAACATTATTTTAAATGTTATTGTGAAGGTATTCTTTAGAGAGTTAAATGAGATTAACATTTAAATCAGTAAACTGAGTAAAGCAGATTACCCTTCATAATACGAGCAGGCCTCATTCAACCATTTGAAGAAAACGTACTGAGCTCCCAAGCAAAGAGGAATCCTGTAAGCACACTGTCTTTGGACTTGAACTGCAACTCTTCCCTGGCCTACCCTGGAAGATTTTGTTTTTGGCCCCACAATCATGTAAATCAGTTCCTCAAAATCAACCATCTTTCTCCTCCTTCCTCCCCTCCTCCCCTGCCCCACCCCCCACACATCCTATTGGTTCTGTTTCTCTGGACAACCCTTACTAATATTACTAGTACAATTTCTTAAGACAAGCATTTAAATAATATCTAAATTTTTCATTGAAAAAGTATGTATTACTTTTTTAATCAGAAAAACAAGAATAACCACAAGTCTTAGGTGTATCACATAAAAGTTACAATACACAGAAGAGTATATACATATGCTACTGCATAAACTTAACTATATCTCTATACATAAACTATAAATTTTCATTATTATTAATGTCTCTCCTACCTCAATGGCTGCAAAAACCACTACTTTTTTGATCCAAGCCATAGGCCTCTCCTCTGATATCTTCAATAAACTCGTAGACCCCCAAATCCAGTGTAAATTTATAGCCTGAACAAGGTACCCACAGCACATGAATAGACATTTTAAAGATTATAAATGATACCTAGTAAATGAATACATGGAAAAATATTCATATACAAGAGCAATAAACAGACATGCTAATTAAAATAAGGTACCTTTTTAACAGTAAAATCATTTCAAAAACTATAACTAATATAATTATTAATATGTAGTTATAAAAATAGGAACTAAAGGGAAATTTCTTTTCACTAGAGTTAGATATTTTGCAAATTATAATACTAGTGAGAATGCAAAGTGATATCCTAATATATGAGTCGCTTTCAGAAGAGGTATAAAATAATTGGAAACATGTATATCAACCCATAAAATTACGTATGGTTTTGACTCCGTTTAGAAGAAAATCTAACTTATAAAGTTTTGAAAATTTCTTATACATATTTGAAAATAATTTAATATGTCAAGAAAAGCAAAATACATGAAGTTGTTCATTATAACACCAATCATAATGGCAAAAATGAGAGGCAACTGAAATACCTAAGAGAAGGATTCAGGAGAATTAAAATATGTCACATCTACTCATCAGATTGTTAAATACAGCTTCATTAAAACAATGCTGATATTTTATAGCAATGTGGAAAATGATTAATAAGATCATAAGTGAAAAAAATCAAGATACAAAATTATGATTTAATTTTGTTAGAAATGTGGACTTGACAGGACCTAATAAGATAGAAAGCTGAGCAAAAATCCCTACCAAAGTCACTATTTTTAAAAGAACCTTTATATAATACATATGTTCTTATTTTTATTATGAAAACAGGGATAAAATATCCAGTAGCAGAAAGCACTTGAAATACTCAACAAACTCAAAAAATTTTTAGAAATATTCTTCCTCTAATTAGAAATTGCTAAAAAGTATTCCATTATGGAAACTTTAACACTTTAAAGAACCCATCTTTTATACAAATGCATCTCATTTAATAGCCAAATAAAATCATGATGAACTTGGGTTCAAGTACATGGGCTAAAAGTAGTTGAACCTTTTTTTTTCTATGAAAGTTAGGAGAATATATAAGATAACATTTCTTTGATACTCACCACCGTACCAAGAAACTGAATGCTCATGTTTCCACCTGCTTCTCGTGAAAGACACTGGGGAAAAAATGAGGGATAAAATGAATTTGCAAAATGGCCAATAAACATAAAAATTCAATTCCACACAAAAATATGTGCATGAATGTTCATAACATTATTTCTAATAGTAAAATAATTCATGTCCATTAGCTGATAAATTGATAAACAAAATATCAATAGGATATTATTTGGCCATAAAAAGAGTGAAGTACTGATACACACTACAACAGAGGCCAGTCACAAAGAACCATATACATGATTCCATTTAACATGAAACATCCAGAATAGGTAACTCCATAGAAACAGGAAATAGATTGGTGCATTTTGGCCATTCTTTGCCAAAAACTCTTAGCCACCCCAAAGACTTCCAAGTCAACAACAACTTTGGCCTCAGCTAGCACAGGCTGCAGGTTTTCCCTTAGTCTGTTGCCTAGGAATACACCAAATATCACATCTTTTCACTAGTGCAGATTATTTTATATCACTTTATCAAGGAAGTATTGGAAGAAATTTTTGATGGCTCAAGGAATTAGAGGGGGGAAAAGTGAAAACTGGAGTTTCATGTACTTGTTGGCATTTAAGAAGTCATGAATATACACATAAATTGTGGTATGTTCTACTACAAAAAAAAAATGCTTCTAATGCTACAGCAGGAGGCCAAGTGGCAGAGATTGCCACTGTCAAGTCTAAATGGCTAGGAAAAGTAGATTCATGGATGCATTAGATAAGGTTATTCAGGAAAGAGAAGATATCCTAAGGCTTCTCTGAACTTCTCAAGAAAAAACCAGACCTGGTGCTTCTATAAGAGACATCTTTGGAAAAATCATCTGACAAAAGTTGAAATGACCTACCCCTTGGTTCCTAAGAAACAGATTCAACAGGAAATTGTTCTTTGCTATGTCTCATGTGGAAGATTTTGTCAGATCGAAACTTGAGGAACAAGCCCACACTGAAGCAAGGAAGTAACATTTAGGGAAAATTTCTTCAGGAAAAATTTCCACATCTTTTTGAAATCCAGAAGTCAACACTTGTCTAGTATGTCTGAACTTTTAACTTACCATTTTGTTTTTCTTGGATAATAGTTTGTGTACAAAGTAAATGTAATGAGGGATATCTGCAATAATGTCAATAATTTTTTAAAAAGTCTTTGCAATGAAAAGGTAAACGCATATGTTAAGTGGTTTATAGAAAAATGTGTTTTCGTTCAAATGACTATTTACTTATCACCTGATATAAGTGTTAATATGCCATGCAAATTCTGGAAGTGGTCATGCTTCTACAAAACTTTAAAAAATATCAGGTATAAAGTAAAAATTAAATTCCATTTTATTAATAAAGAAGGAAAGAAGGAAGGGAGGAAGACACTGAAAGACTGATTGCTTGAAGGTTGCATGCAGGAAGGAGAGTTGTTAGGGAATGGGGAATGACTGCTAATTAGTATGAGGTTTCTTTCTGGGGTGTGAAAATGTTTCAAAATTCATTGTGGCAATGATTGCACAACTTTGTGAAGAGACAAAGAGCACCAATGTGTACTTTGGGTGAACTGTATGGGATGTGAATTATATCTCATTAAAGTTGGTTTTTGAATTTATGTTTACTAGAAATGAATGACTAGGACACAGCAAGTAAATTATACTTCTTTCAAATAATTCTCACCTATAAAGTTGCTCTATTTATTCTTAATCTGTTCTTCAAAACTCTTTCTTTTTAGTGCTTATCAGAGAGGGCCCAGTAGCTTCAAAGACTCTGCGAACAAGTAAAGCAGTTCTAATTAAGTGGCTATGAATTTTCTTAAGTGCCCAGACATAGCCCTGTAGAAAGTGTCTTAGTGGCCTTCGCTCAACAGCAAGCCTGTTTTTATTTCTTTTAAAGAAGTGGAAATTTACTAACTCTAATCTTTATGATTACCTAAGTCACAGAACCCAGGGTGAACCTCTAGAATTCAGGCTGAGTTCCTGGTTCCTTGACTGAGGGAGGTTAGATCAATAAGAAGGAAAGCAGCTTAATGCACAATGGTGCCTATATGCTTGCCCTTCCCGGAAAACATTGCCAAGTTGACTTGATACGATAGCAATCTAACTAGCATACTCAAGGTGTTGTGTTAGTGTAGAAAGCTCAAAATCAGTATTTTTATCCATTCCTTCCACTTGTAAGAATTTCTCCTAAGAAAAAAGTCATAAGCAGGCAAAAAATATATAACCAAATATGTTATCACAGTGTAATTTATAGAATCTAAAAATTTCAAGCAATCTAAATAAGAAACAAAAGAAATTGGTTGACTCATTTATGGTGTATTTATGTAGTCATTTAAAAAGCTTAGAAACATTAAACATGTTTATATTTCTAATTGCAAAAAGAAAAAAACAACACAGTATATTCAGACTGAATGTTGTTTAAAAATTTTATATGTTTACATAAAATTCTAACACAAATAATGCACATAAAACATTTAACTGTTGTTTCTGGGTAGAAGATATTAGTTGACCTTTCTTTTGTCTTATCTGTTGTTTCTATTCTATATGGATATGTACAACTTAATAATGGGAAAGATAAGTAATGCAGAATGGAATAAAATAGATTCTTTCCCTCAGTGTCCTAAGGGATTAAGAATTGAGTCTTGAATCCTAAATTCTAATACTGTCACTTCTACTTTAGTCATCCATCCATCCATCCATCCATCCATGTGTTGAGCACTACTAGCAGAATTATGATTTACCCTCAAGGAGGTGAAAGGAAAGTATAGGATTCTAAAACAAATTATAATTCAATATGATAAATCTACAGTACAAAATGTACAAAGTCTTATAGGATAAGAGGCCAGACCAACTAAGTGCCAGAAAGGTTAAGGGAGACTTACAGACAGACAGTAAAGCTGGTTATTAAAAAGTGAGCAGGAATTCCCCAAAATGGAAGGAAAAGAGAAAATTTTGGTCTGATAAAACAGTTTATAAAAACTTCAGATTAAGAAATAGCATAGAAAGTTTACAGAATAGTGAGTAGTTCAGAGATAGGCTAGTTGATGAAGGGAAGTAGCAAAAAAGGAAACTGAGCAGGAATTACAGAGCTACCGTATTTTTGAACTATAAGATGCACCAGACCATAAGACGCACCTAGGTTTTAGAGGAAAATAGGAAAAACATTTTTGAAGCAAAAAATGTGGTAAAATATTTAATAACCTGTGACCCCGCTCCACCGCTGCCCCACTCACAGTGAGCCAGGTAAGCTACATTCAGACTAGAAGATGCACCCCCCTTCTCATCCCAAATTTGGGGGGAGTGCATCTTGTAGTCCGAAAAATATGGTAGTTCACATCTTGCACAGAGAGAGTTCATACTTTACAAAGTCTTTGTACTTAAGAACTAGAGAGTAGCATGTTGTTTCAGAAGATCAATGGTCTGAGGCAAGGTTGAAGATATGCAGAAATGGGGAGAGACTTGGCTGGGAGGCCTAGGAAGATGTTACTGCAATCATTTAGATCAGAGTACACAAGAGCAAACTTAACACAACGGAAGTAAGCCTGATTCAGTCATAGAAACATAGAATTTGATGGCAAACACATCTGAAAAATCTACACTTTGTTTTACTTACAAGGAAACTAAAGGTACAGGAATGTAGAAAGTAATTTACCTACATTGCAATGGGAGAATAAGACCCCCAACCCAAGCATTTTGACTTGCACAGGATGGAATATATCTACAATGTCTTATTCTAGATCATCAATTAGATGATGAGTTAAGGACAAAAGCCACTTCTTACACATCCTCCTTAATCCCAATAGTACTGCAGAAAATGAAACATAAAACCAATCTCCTCCAAGAATTCTGATGTTTGTTCATACTATGAAAAATAAGAGGGACCTATATAGCTCTCAATCTTCAATTGTCTAGCCAAAATTTTTACTGGGTAGTATTAGAGGTGGAGCTGTCAAGAAATGGAGAAAAGGGGTGATGTAAAATGGTTTAGATTGTGGATCAGCAGTGTAATAGCATACAGACTTCTACACTGCTGAGGTTCTAAGGGTAGTGAGGAAAACAGTCAGAGGGATGCATCCCTATTACTTCCAGACCAAGGCACATGCCAGCCTGTGGCAGAAAAGAGGAGCCACAGGATCCAGCTCACATTTGCCAGTAGAGAATCAGCACAATTAATCACATCTGTGGTACAGCAACAGTCTCAATCATAACTTCTTCAGAACTAGAAATTTTCTGATTGTAGCTATTGGGTTCTGGGAAGATGGCAATGGTGGCAATTTCTGAATCTTCCCCAGAAACATGGTAAAGGCCTAGTAGTAACAAACTTCCCTAGCACCCCAATTGTTGTCTATAAATATCATTTCCCACTCAAAAAATAGCTGATTTCGGGTCTGGGGCCAAAATAAGGCTGCTACAACTTGCCATATCAGACAGTTAAGGGAGCTTTCAAAGGCTTGGGTCATGCCAAAGGGACTCAGAAGCCAACTTGAAGAAATTACCTGTGGCCCACCATGGGACAGTTTGATCAGTAGTAAGAATGATAACTGCTGTGGATTAAGGCATATCAAGTATGTTCAAACCCACGAATTCAAAGTGGATATCCAAAACAAAAACAAAATAACATCCTAATTTAATCAGTTTTGGGAATAACAGGGAACCAACTCTATTTTTAAGAACTGGTAAGTAAAAGGAAAGGACCAAGCATTGACCTTATCCTTCTCATGAAAACTGTACTCCTGGGTAAGCCAAGATGTAGTTAGATAGAGTTTCTCTTTAAAAATCATTCCAAGTAATATATGAAACAAATTGGCAAAATTAAAACATCATCATTTTGTAAACTTTAGTAAATGTAATGACCCAAGACTTCATCATCAGCAGAGTGATGATCACAGTCATGTGCCTCTTATGGAGCACATCACATCACTTAGGACTCAGTCTTACCAAAGATAATGGCATATGAATCTGATTACACCTTGAAACCCAAATGTCCATGTACAGAAGATAGCAAAGGAATAACAGGTTTAAGTGTGCCTTTGGGATGAACCAGCAAAATTCCGACCATGGAAAACTAAAGGATAATTGATCTAATTTCTTCAACAAATAAAATGCAAAGAATAAAAAAATTTCCACAGACATTTCCCTCAACCTGCTATCCTATTTCCTCTTCTCTTCTCCTTTAAAGCAAGACTCTATATGATCTCACCTTTAACGGGAACCTAATCAACAAAACAAACAAGCATAATCTAACCAAAGACACTGAAATTGAGAACAGGCTAACAGTCACCAGAGGGGAGAGGAGAGGGAGTTTCAGGGAAAAGGGGGAAGGATTTAGAGCAACAAGTATAAAAGACACATGGACAAAAACTAGGGAGGGGTGGACATGGGAGGGAGGTGGAGAGTGTTGGGGCGGTGGGATGGGAGTAAAAGACAGAAAACTGTACAAGAACAACAATTAAAATTTAAAAAAGTATAACAAAAACAAAAGGAATTGAACCAACATGTGAAAAAGAATGTGCATAAAATTATACTAAGAAAAATTGTGAGCCTATCAGCATTCTGGACAGTTGTTCTGGAGAAAAAAAGAGTCTAAAAAATAAAATGTATAAAAACTAAAAAGAAAAAAGAAAAAAAAGAAAAGCTGTCTACCTACATGTTCTCCACTTTGTCACTTTCCATTCTCCTTTGAGCCCACTTCCAGCTGGCTTTTGTCCCCACTAATCACCTGTAATCATTCTTGTCAAGGTAACTTAAAATTTCCACCTTCTCCTATCTATCCATCGGTTTTTTCCTCACCTTATTCATCAGCACTAGATATAGCTGTTGACTCCTTTCCCAAATACGTTTTTCACTGGCTTCAAGCATACCTCAGGCTCCTGGTTTTTCTCCTACCTCCTCACAGCTCTTTCTTTGCCTCTGGTGCTAGTTTCAAGTCTTCATTCAATTTCTAACTACTAAAGCGCCCCAGGACCCAGTGCTCAGCTCTCTTCTCTTTTCCTTCTACATTCTTCTCCTGTAATCTCATCCAGGTCCATGCTTCCCCACAGCCCCTACATACTCACCTAAAAAACAACAACTTCACTGAAGTATACTGGCTGTACAACGTCCCCACATTCCATGTAAAGCATAGAATCCAATGATTTCTGATACTTGTAAAAAAACAATACCACAGCTAGATACAAAAACATATCCATCATATCCAGAGGGTTCTTCCTGCCCTTTTGCAATCCAACCTTAGTCCCTGCCTCCAAGCAGCCACTGATGTGCTGTCTAATACATGAGTTCATCTTCTCCAAACGGACACTCAGTTTTCTAGCACCATTTGTTTAAGAGAATTTCCCGCTGAATTCTTTAGTACACTTGCCAAAATATCAACTGACCATCTATATCTGGATTTATTTCTAGACTCTGTTCTGTTCTTCTGATCTACATGTCTGTCTGCCAATGCCACACTGTCTTTTTCTTTTTTAAGATTTTATTTATTTATTTTTAGAGAGAGGGAAAGAGAGAGAGAAAGGGAAGGAAAGTAACACCAATGTATAAGAGAATCTGGACCGGTTGCCTCTTGCACACCCCTAACCAAGGACTTGGTCCACAAGCCAAGCATGTGCTCTGACCAGGAATCAAAACAGCTACCTTTGGGTTTGCAGAATGACGCCAACCAACAGCCACATCCATCAGGGCCCAGCACCACACTGTCTTGATACTGCTGTTTCATAGTTTTGAAATCAGATTGTACAAATCTTCCAACTATGTAACTTTTTCATAAAACTCCTTTGGCTCTTAAGATTTTTCAAATAACAGAATTTTTTTTTTGGTAGTAAAAACCCAAAATTTTCTATTTTAATTATTTTTAAGTATAAAAGTTTAGTTGTGGTACGTATATTTATATTTCTATGAAACAGATCTCCAAAAGTTTTCCATCTTGCAAATCCAAAATGCTATGCCCAGTAAACAACATCTCCCCTTCCTCTGCTCCCCCCAGCCCCTGGTAACTACTATCATACTTTTGGTTTCTATGAATTTGACTAGTTTAGATATCTTACGTAAGGGGACTCATACAGTACTTGTCTTTTTGTGTCTGATGTATTTCACTTAGTATAATGTCAAAGTTTATCTATGGTTGTAGCATTTGACAGAATTTCTCTCGTTTTTCAGATTGGATAGCGTTCCACTTTATGTATACACCACAGTTTGTTTATCTACTCATCATATGGCTGTAACATTTTTTTGAGGAACCCTCATACTGTTTTCCATACCAGTTGTACCAGTTCACAATTTTTCCAACAGTGTACAAAGGTTCTAATTTTTCTATGTTCTTACCAATACTTATTATTTTCTGTTTATTTCCCTCCAAACGGGTATGAGGCGGTATCTCATTGTGGTTTTGACTTGCACTTCTCAGATGATTAGCATGTTAAGCATCTTTTTATGTGTTTGTTACCCATTTGTACATGATCAGTAGACAAATGCCCATTCAAATCCCTTGGTCACTTTTTAATTTAGTTTTTTTTGTTAAGTTGTAGAAATTCCTTATATATTCCGGATATTAACCTCTTATAAGTCATATGATTTACAAACATTTTCTCCCATTCAGTGGGATATCTTTTCACTCTGTTAATTACACCATTTGATGCACAAAAGTTTTTAAGTTTGTTGTCATCCAATCTGTCTCTATTTGCTTATGCTGCTATGACTTTGGTGTAGTATCCAGTAAATCATTCTTCTTAAGTCCAATGTCAAGAAGCCTTTTGCATACCTTACAATTTCTTCTAGAACTTTTATAGTTTCAGGTCTTATATTGAGGCCTTTAATCCACTTGAGTTAATTTTTGTATACAGTGTAAGATAAGTGTCCAACTTCATTCTTTTATATATGGTGGACCCATGCTTTTAGAAAAAAAAAATCTACATGCTTATGGCTAACCACATTTATATTTCCAACTCCCATTTGTCTTCTGAGTTAAAGACTCAGTCAATTGTTAATTGGACATCAACACTTGGATATCTAAGGCACATATTAAATCTACCAAATCCAAACAGAATTCTTAACATTTCTCCCCAAAGCTGCACCTCCCCTAAGTTTCCCATCTCAGTAAATATTACCATTACTGATTCTGTTGCCCACCCTTAATTCTTTATTTTTTCCCATTACCATTTAGTCCTCTTATGCCCACCCCCACAATCACCACACTGTTGTCCATGTCCATGAGTCCTTTCCCTTTGTGCTCATCCCTCCAATATCTAATTCATCTGTCAATCTTTTCTGCCTTCCCTCCTAAATATGTGTCAAATTACTTCACTTCTCACCATCTCTATTGCCACCACCTTAGTCTAAGTCAAGGGTAGGCAAACTCTTTCTGTACAGATCCATACAGTAAATATTTTAGGCTTTATAAGCCCACAGACAAAATTAAGGATACCATGTAGCTACTTAAATAACAAGAGAGAAAACAATTTTTCACAATTTTGTGTAACATGCAAAATATAATAACTAAGCACAATTTTTTGTAATATTGTATTGTCACCCTAAAATGAGATTTTATGTATTTCAACTTTGAAAACGTCTTTTTCTGCAGACAGTTACCTCCAAAACCAAAATCAATCCACAGGCATGTGATTTTACTTGAGCACATTAATCACTTGGAAGGCATTTACAGAATTTTGTTAGATTCTTGTCTTCATATTTGCATTTAGCATATTATAATGAAGTTTAATCACTTCCATTTGAAGGTTAGGGGAAGATCCTGAACTGTACAGTTAAATGGATTTTAAACATGAAAATTCCTTTGCTCTTGCACTGAAGTTTTAAAAAGGCTGCTGGGAGTGTAGTGGCTTCATGTTTTAATCTTTTGACAGCCCTGGAAGTATAAAAAGGAACTTGATATTGTTGTGATTCAAAAGTTATATGTTGTCAAAATAACTTTAGCCCTGGCTGGTGTAGTTCAGTGGATTGAGCACGGGCCTGTGAACCAAGGGATCACGGTTCGATTCCCAGTCAGGGCACATGCCTGGGTTGCAGGCCAGTTCCTGGCAGGGGACACATGAGAAGCAACCATACATTGATGTTTCTCTCCTTCTCTCCTTCCCTTCCCCTATAAAGATAAATAAAATGTTTTAAAAAAAATGACTTTACCATAGTATACATTTTACGTGTAACTCTGTTTTGTCTTGAAATTTTAGGTTCAATTCATTAACAAACTGTAAAGCCTACAACTTAGGCTAATTTTCAGTTATTCAGTGTTCAATAATAGTGATTGAGTGGTTCAGAAAAATTTCAATCTTGGTCCTGAGCACAAATATATCATAATAGACTTTATCACTGCTAGCCACTGAACTGGTGTGTGACAGGGAAAACCAGGACATCAAGCTTCTGCTTCTAACAAAAATTCTAAATCAGCCATAGATAAAAATGCATGAATGTGGCTATGTTCTGGTAAAACTGTATTTATAAATACTGAAATTTGAATTGCATAGGCTTTTCATGTGTCATGAAACATTTTTTTTTTCTTTCCAACCACTGAAAAAGGTAATAACCACTCACCTTTCAAGCCATATAGAAACAGACAGTGAGCTGGACTTCTAGTCTAAAACATCATCAGTAAATTTCTCCGATTGACTGCAATGGTCATATAAAGAGTTTCCCTGTCTCCACTACTGGTGCTCTGTGCTCCATTCTCCTCACAGTACTAATTTTAAATCACATCACATCATTCTTCTTTTCAAAACTCTTCAAAAGCTTTACAATAGGAACTGAAAAAAAAATACCAACTTCTTTAGCCTACAAAGTTTCTATGATCTGGTCCCTGCCTAATTTTTTCCACTCCCCTAACTATACTAAAGACATGGCCTTTCTTTTGACCTCCACACAAACCAAGCTTTGTCCTGCCTCAGGGCCTTTGCATTTTCCATTCCTTCTACTTGGGGCTTCCTTCCCCTAGATTTTTGCATAGCTGTCTCCTTCTCCTCATGTGTCTCAACATAGTATTAACTACTCAGATAGGACTTCCTAACCATCCTAGCTAAAGGTATCACCTCTAGTCACTTTCTACAAATTATCCTGTTTTATAGTCTTTATCAACCTTCATATTACTCATATTATCTTTTTATTTGTTTAAATGTTTGGTATCTACAATGCCCTGTTGCAACATAAGTCTTGGTCACTGCTGTATCACCAAAATCTAGAACAGCAATTTTCAACTGGTGTGCCAGAAGAATTTCTAAAACATGCAATACCTGACTATTTAGTCAGTGACACTGACCTTTTCACCTTTAAATTATCAAATTAAAAAAAGGACAACAGCCAATACAACAATAGCTGCCTGGTATGAATTAATCAAAGTTAGGGACTTCTGGCTAAGATGGAGACATAGGTAGATACACTGTGCCCCCTTGCACAATCAAAAGAAGGACAACAAAGATTTAGAAACAAGAAAACAACCAGAACTGGTAAAAAATTGAACTGTATAGAAGCCTGACAACCAACGAGTTAAAGAAGAAACATTCATCCAGACCAGTAGGAAGGGTGGAGATGGGAATCCAGGGTGGAGAGGACTCCCAGCAAGGCTGCAGCTGGAGGACTATGGTGGGCAAGGAGGCAGCTGGCAGAGCACGCTGTCTCACATTCACATGTGGATAAACTGGGAGGAACAATTGGGGAGCGAGACAGACAATGCAACCCAGGGTTCAAGTGAGGGCAAATAAAGCCTCAAAATCTCTGACTCTAAAGACCAGTGGGGGTTGCGGCAGCAAGAGAAACTCCCAGACTCACAGGAGACTTCAATGGAGAGAACCAGAGGGTCCTGGAATGCATACAAACCCACCCACCCAGGAATCAGCACCAGAAGGGCCCAATTGCTTGTGGTTACTGGAGAAAGTGACTGAAAGCCAGCAGAGAGCTGAACAAGTGTCATTGTTCCCTCTCGGATCCCTCCCCCAAATATACAGCCTCAACACTGTGACTTGGGTTGCCCCGCCCTGGCGAATACCTAAGGCCCTGCCCATTACTACATAACAGGTGTGCTGAGACAAAAAAAATATGGCCCAAATGAAAGAACAGATCAAAGCTCCAAAAAGATACAACTATATGATGAAGAGATAGCCAACCTATCAGATGCACAGTTCAAAACACTGGTAATCAGGATGCTCACAGAATTGGTTGGATCTGGTTGCAAATTAGATAAAAAAATGAAGGCTACGCTAGGGAAAATAAAGGAAAATGTACAGGGAACCAATAGTGATGGGAAGGAAACCAGGACTCAAATCAATGCAGTGGACCAGAAAGAAGAAACAAACAAACAGAAAAGAATGAAGAAACAAGGATTCAAAAAAAATGAGGAGAGGCTTAGGAACCTCCAGGACATCTTTAAATGTCCCAACATCTGAATTATAGGGGTACCAGAAGGGGAAGAGGAAGAGCAACAAGTGGAAAACTTATTTGAACAAATAATAAAGGGGAACTTCCCCAATCTGGCAAAGGAAACAGACTTCCAGGAAGTCTAAGAAGCTCAGAGAGTCCCAAAGAAGGTGGGCCCAAGGAGGAACACACCAAGGCACATCATAATTACATTAGCCAAGATTAAAATGAAGGAGAGAATCCTAGAAGCAGCAAGGGATAAGGGGACAATCACCTACAAAGGAGTTCCCATCAGAGTGTCAGCTGATTTCTCAAAAGAGACCTTCCAGGCAAGCAGGGGCTGGAAAGAAATATTCCAAGTCATGAAAGGCAAGGACCTACATCCAAGATTGCTCTATCCAGCAAATCTTTCATTTAGAATGAAAGGGTAGATAAAGTGCTTCCCAGATAAGGTCAAGTTAAAGCAGTTCATCCTCACCTAGCCCTTATTATATGAAATGTTAAAGGGATTTATCTAAGAAAAAGAAGATCAAAACTATGAACAGTAAAATGACAGCGAACTCACAATCATTAACCACCACACCTAAAACAAAAACAAAAGCAAACTAAGCAAACAACTGGAACAGGAACAGAAACACAGAAATGGAGATCACATGGAGGGTTAGCAACAGGGGAGTAGGAGAGGGAGAGAGGGGGAAAAGGTACAGAGAATAAGTAGCATAGATGGTAGGTAGAAAACAGAAAGGGAGGGTACAGATAGTATAGGAATGTAGAAGCAAAAGAACTTATATGTATGAACCATGGACATGAACTAAAGTGGGGGAATGTGGATGGGAGGGGGTGTGCAGGGCAGAGGAGAGTGAAGGAGGGGAAAATGGGACAACTGTAATAGCATAATCAATAAAATATATTAAAAAAAGAAAAGACATTGGTTAGTGTGCTGCAGAATTTTAGCAATTAGTTTATATGTACCATGAAATGAAAAAGGCTGAGAATTCCTGGTCTAGAACACTGCTACGGTCATATTTGACATTATCCTCTATTATATGTAAGAGACATGAAAAATATAAATAGTTCCTTTTCCTTATCATATGGGGGCTAGACTCATACTTAGGCAAATAAAAATAATTTTGCAATACATAAAGTGGTAATCAATTTTAAAACTTGTATTTCAACATTAAAAATACAATTAAATTTTATCAATGAATATGTAAATCATAGATATAAGTACCAATAGGTTGCCCTTAACTTTACATTCAATTTAAAAGCAGGCTACAGTTACATACATAATGACTACCAGTTCCCCTCCGCCCCGCCCCCCACATTACTGGAATCTATATAGCACTTGCATAGGCAGATAGGGAGAAAGGGAGGGAGGGAGAGAGACAGGGAGACAGGGAGATGCGGGGGAGAGACAGAGACAGAGACAGAGAGAGATCCCAAAACCTAACATATCTCAGCAGTAAGGACTGATGTAATGAAAAATAGGAAAATAAAATTTCATTCAAAACTGGAATTTATTGCTACACAGGAAACAGGAACATACACTTTTCCCATTATCTAGCACTGAGACAATTAGGTTTTAGAATCCACAAAGAACAAAGTACTCAGTGCCTACAATGAGTCTGAGGCATGCCAAAACAAATATGAACTAACCACTTGATAAGCCAATAGCAAAAATAAAATAAAATAAAAATTAAGACTTTTTCCCTGAAATATATTTCATCCTTACTAAGATATTTTCTCCATCTTACCTTTTTCTATTTTAAGTGGCACTTCATAGCTTGATAAAAATTTCCTTTTGTTTTTAGTCTGTGCTCTAACATCTACAAAATATACTGCCTTTCTTTCCTTTAAACAAAAGAGTATTTAAGAAGCAAGACTGTTAACAGAATTCATATAAAATTAGCAAAGTCACTCACTCAAAAAAAAAAGCAAAACTTTTACCAAAAAAAAATGTCAAATGTTCTAAAACTTCTTTCTAGAATAATACATCAGAGGCAATTTCACCTTTTTAAAAGTAATCTCACTGAACAGTAAGAGTAAGAAATATCAATAGTTTTCTTTCTCCCCTCACCAATTTCTAACTTGATAATATGTTTTAAAGGCCATTACTGTGGGATTTGTCTTCTCGGTCTCCAGTGCAGCTGCTTGTATTATTTTCCATGTTTTCTACAATCAGTGTTTATACTATTCAAAATTCTTTTCTTCTGGCAACTACTAAAATACCATTTTCTAGTTAACAGAAGAGAAAAAAGTATGTGTGGAGGTGGGGAGGGGTAAAGAAAGACATTTTCCTGCTATATTAGAATTTTAAAAGCAACCCTGAATCATAAAACAAATGCCTCCAGAGACAAAACAAACAAACCAACAAAAAACTGCTAGGGCTACATTACAAAAGCAGGTAGACTTGCATTGAAATTAATATTTTAAACCCTAGTTGTAAATACATCCCAGCTGTTAAATTGTGATTAAATTTTGCTGTAGCATAGTGAAAAGAGTTATTTCAGTTCTAGTGGTGGGCTTGTTTCTAAGATGTGTAACTGTAATTGATGTTTTCAGGAATGTGAAAAGATGGTTAATAATCACTCTTTCATTTTGTAATTCTTTAGAAAAAAAATACCAACCTCTACCTATTCTAAGTTATATGTTTATGTATCCTATGCATCCTAAATATCACGTTTGATGACTCTAGAGTAATCACATGCATACAGTACAAAAATAACAACTAATTACTTCTAAGTGGGTGGAAGTAGGGAGAAGTATCTAAAAAACATGGAAACCATTTATTTTGCAACTAAAAATAGATGATTACCTTCAAATCTATTTTTTCTTCTACTGGCAAAATATAAGCAAAATCATAACCCACTTAATTTAATATTCTAATTAAAATATTGTTAAATATTTGTTTTAGAAATACTATACATATTTATTGAATTAAAACTAATTCCCAAAGCCCTGGGTGGTGTAGCTCAGTGGACTGAGCACGCGTTTGCAAACCAAAGGGTTGTTGGTTCAATTCCCAGTCAGGGCATATGCCTGTCATGGGCCAGGTCTCCAGCAGGGGGTGCACAAGAGGCAATCACACATTGATATTTCTCTCCTCTTTCTCCTTCCCTTCCCCTCTCTCTAAAAATAAATAAATAAAATCTTTAAAAAATCTTTCTTAAAACTAATTCTCAGAGATTGTGGGAAAAATGAATGTAACAACTGAAAAAATTATTTTTAATTTCTCTTTCTCAAGTGTGGGAAAAATCAATTCATTTTCTTCAAAAACAGAAAATTATGGTTAAATTTAAAAAATCTATTTAAATTCTGTGTGGACAGGCATTTGCAAGCATAACATAGAGAATTAAGTAATACGCAACCACAATAACATCTCTGCTATCATAGTCATGTTCTTATATAATATTCTATATTACATAGGTTCACTGAGCAGTTGAAGTTATCATGTTATGTAATCTATTTAACACTGCAATCAATTCACAAGTAATCCATTTAATCTGGTAGTCTGTAGTAAATAACATGAGGTTCCTGTGACACTATTCCAAATTTGCCAGCTTTAACACAGAAAATTAGTTCCACATAGTTGAATATCAATGACCTATTCAGTGTAGAATACAATAGTGCTGCAATCAGCTTTGTACTGTTATTTAAAATAATTTTATCTTCTCTTGAAAATATTTTAAAAAGAATGAAAAATAAAAAAGGAAAACAGCCTTCAAAGGCATACCGTGAATAGCTTCACGACACACAAATGTAGAAACTGTTAGACCTTATAAAGATCTCAAGATATTTTTGAACGTATTTAACTACTCTTCAGGCCCGTAGACAACCTGCTGTGAGCAGGTGGATAGAAGAAATCATGCCACACAAAGAAACGGGCCAATAGCAGTTAGTCGGCTCTGCATGCAAATGTTCAAACAACATGACTACACAAAATGAAAATCTAGTAAGCAAAATGCCAACAAGAAGCAATATATTAAACTCAAGCAGGCAAATTACATTGACAGAAATGGAAAACTACCTGAGTTGTTCAAAGTAAAACTGAAGAGTGCCTTTCAAGTGTAAAAAAAAAATTACTTTGCAGGAGTATAGTCATAGTAATAATAATTAATAAAAAATGTTCTATTCATTCAGCATGTTCTGCATTGTGAAGGTACTAGGGCATATGAAGTGAGCTAAACAGAACAAATTCTTCTTAAGTTTAAAAATAAATTGATTTCTAATTGTAAAAGATAACCAAAATGGTAGTTAACAAATGGGGGAGCCCTAAAAAAAAATAAGAATCTCTCATCTAGTTGATAATCTTATAAAATTTTAAAAATCTATTATGCTTTAAAATATTTAAAATATGTAAAAATCTGTTAGTGATTAGTGGACACTGGGTGAGAGAGAGCATGAACAACATGTGCACAAATCTCTAAAAAAGAGGAAATAAGAAACAGCTTGAGGTGGACTTTTTTTCTATACCTATCAATACCTATCACCTAATATGTGATTCTGTTAGCCTTAACAGCTCAGGCAAATAGGAAAGACATTGACTGGACTGGAAAGAAACGTGCTTGATAAGCAATATATTTCAGTGGGCAGGTCCTTGGGAGCCCTCTTGTTTCTCTTTGCCCTCGCAGAAACTACGGCATTCCGCATTTGCAGAGACCTAGCAGCCACGTTACCTAGTAAAGTATGCATTTCGCAAATGTTGAAATTACCAGGAATTGGAAAGATTTGATAAAATGGCTAAGAAGGTAATCTTATGAATGTGGCTTAATTTGGTGAGGGCTTAGAAGAAATAAAATCTAAATCTTAAAATGAAGATATAGATAAAATAGATTTATTTGTGAAGTTACAAACTACAGGATGACTATCCTTTCATCCACAGTTACTGAGCCTCTGCATGAACCAAGAACTCAGCAAGGTGACAATTCAAGGTCAAATCAAAACTGAAACAGGTACCTTAAATAAATTAAAACAAGTTAGTAACCTATAAAGTTAATTATCCAAATGATGGTACCTGCCGAAATACAATTTCTTTTTAAAGAAATTAATGAATAACATTAGCTTTATAAAGTTTCCCAACAAAACCCAGGAAAATGAATATACAGTGGGATGTGAATGGATGAATAGGGATAAAATTCCTAAAGCAAAGGCATTCCCCAAGTATTCCATCATCTAATAAGATAAAGATATTAAATACTACTTTTTATGTAGACACAGGGATTCAGCAATAAATGTTAATATTCACTTACCCTTAAGTAAGATACTAAACTAGGCTCCCTGGTAGAACATGCTAAGAAACTGTAAAACCAGAAATTGCCCATCTTTCACCTGAAAATACTAAGAAATTAAGAATAGAAGTTGAATTCTTAAGAATTCAAGGTTGGATTTTTGTGAGAATCACTTGGTTTTTCTTGTATCTCCTGGATTTTGAGGACATACATAGAAGATAAGCAATCCTTTTGGTAACAGAACAAGAAGAGTAGAATTTGGTGAGGCAAGGATCTATAACTATTTCTTGGAGCTCACGTGTGGATTATGCAGAAGAGACACAGGCTGGGCCATTATGAGAGACCCTGCCCACAGGAACACTGGGAAGTATAGAAATCAGGATGCTGAAGGCAACTGAAAAGACAGAGCAGGCATTAAAGGTTCTGCAGGTGAGGCATTCTCCCAAATCTACATAAGTATCCTAAAAGACAGCAGCCAGCTTTGGATATTTGTCAAGCCCCAAAAGAATGAATAACAGATTACATCTCCTGGGGTCAACTTAGTTCTTCCTGCTATGCACCTCTCCTCTTTACCCCATACTGCAATTTGGAGAGACACCAGAGAGCAGGGAAGACAGGGGAGAGGATATAAAACAAGAAAGAAGAAAGCAACAGTCTCATCTTTTCTATAAAATTTCTTAGTCTAGAAGCTTTACCAGTTTTGACATTACAATGAACTGGACTTTAAAACATACCCTCTCCCAAATAGACTATGGCTTGCTTATTACCTGGTAGCAACTGTACGGCCTGAGAATTGTACATGATTTTATGCAGGAGAGGAAAAGTTAAGTTGAGAGAAGGTTTGAAATAACAGTTGTAAGAAAGTTGCTTCTATTTGTACTAAAAAAGTTCCATTTATGCAGTGATTGGCTACACTAAATAAAACAGATAAAGGAAGGGCAAGTATTGGAAAGTACTCTGAGTGTTTGTTCAATAACTAAATAAATCCTGTTCCAAAGTGAGATTCCATGCCATGCCCATTAGAATAGCTATTATAAAAATAGCTAGACAACTACAACAACAACCAAAAAAAAAAAAAAAAAAAACCCAAGTGTAAGTGAAAATGTGGAGAAATTGGAATCCTTGAGCATCACTGATGGGAATGTAAAATGGTGCAGCTGCTGTGGAAAATAAAATGGTGGTTTTTCAAAAAATTAAACATAGAATTACTACATGATCTATCAATTCCATTTCTGGGTATGCATCCCCAAACCAGAGACTTAGATATTTGTACATCCATGTTCATGACAGTGTTACTAACAATATCCAAAAAGTAGAAGCAACCCAAATGTTCATTGACAATAAATGGATAAAAAAATTGTGGTATCTACTTGCAATGGAATATTATTTAGCCTTAAAAAGGAAAGAAATTCTGATACATGCTAGGACACAGACAATCCTTAAAGGTATTATGCTAACTGAAATACTATGTGATTCCACTTATATGAGGTAACTGGAGGAGCCAAATACATAGAGACAGAAAATAGAATGATGGTTGCCAGGGGCTGTGGGGACGGGGGATCAGAGGTTATTGTTTAACATTAGTTTCCTCTGCAAACGAAGTTGCAATACTATCTCCGTTGGTAACTGAAAAGCAGAGCCTCTTTTTTTAAAAAAAAAATTTGGCAGCTTAAACCTTTATTTTTAGTACTTTTTGAAAAAACATAATTAGAAATTTTTAATACAGAAATAATCCTAGCAAATCATTTAAAAGTTTTGCTGTTCAACAGGATTTCTGTCCAACCCTGTGAGCCCCCCATGCCCATTTCCCCATCTATGTGTACTAACGCTCAGTGGGACAGGTACACTGTCATCACCAAAATCACTCCACCGCCTGAGTCTGGACATCCAGTTGCCAGAAGCCATAAGGGTTTCTAGCCTGGGCTGGAAAATTCCAGGACCTCCTCCTCTTATTGCTTAAATTTGCAAGCACTGCCACATTGGTGCCACCTTAATGCTCATAACGGAGTGTGCTGCCCATCCCAGGACCCATGATCAGCCCTTCATTCACACCTTGACTCTTCCAATCTACTTTCCCATGCTTAGCTCCCACTACTTCCCTATCTGAACACTTCCCAATCTACCTCGCATTTCATGAACACGCTTTCCTAAGGTGTATCTCAAATATCCTCGGCCTGCAAAATATACACGCAAGCACACAAGCACTTTTAGCAGCTAAGGTTTCCCTACACATATGGAAAATGAAAGAGAGTGATTGAAAGAGAGCTTGTGAAATCAAATATAATGATCAGAGTTTCATGGTAAGGGAAAAGTCACCTTTTGTTTACATTTAATTGAGAAACACTTCATAGAAACAAAAAGCATTTAAAGAATATGGGGGGGTGGAAAGGTGAGATGGTAGCAAGCTAGTAAGGGGGAAACAAACATGACTAGAAGTAAGTACAGCTGGTTAACCACTTTAAAAAGTAAAACTGAATCTTATAGCATACATAAAAATCAATCTCAGGGAGATTAAGGATTTACATTTGAAAAAAGCACAATTTAAAAGGTTTAGAAGAAAACATAGGCAAGTGCCTTTATGAGTTTGGATATTTGTTTAATCCAGTACAAAATACACAAACCATAAAGGAAAGGAGCGAAAATACTGATATTAAATCTCCGATTTAAAACTTTACTTGGTTAAGTTAAAAAGGTAAAAATACAAGCTACAAGTGGGAGAAGTTATCTGTAACACATATAACAACAAAGGATCACAATCCACAAAATATAAAGAGCATTTATGAATCAATAAGAAAAAGACAATTCAATTTTTAAAAATGAGCATAAGCCATGAACAGGCATTTTGCAGAAGAGAAAACAAGACTGTCAATAACTATATTTAAAATAAATAGACAGATAGAGAGATAAAAATATTTTCTAATGCTCATTGTCATTACTAGTCAGGGAAATAGACATTAAAACCACAGAGAGATACTATTTAAATCCGCCAGTCAGGAAAAACTTTAGTCTAGATACCAAAGGTTCACTAGGATGTGAAGTGTAGTTGTTAAAGGCACAGATTTCTGGGTTCAAATTCTGGCTTTTACATTTACCAGCAGATGCCTCGGGCAAACAATTTATACTCTACTGGCCTCAGTTTCCCAACTACAAAATGAGGGAAAACACTAGTACACACATTATTGGACTGCTGTGAGGATTAAATAAATTAAGCACTAAGAAGTGCTTAGAGGAATCAGTGCCTGACATAGGAAGTATACAATAAAGTTAGCTTCTTATTCATGTTACTAATGTCATCATCACTATTGGTAGGCATGTAAATTGGTATGGCAACATAAGGAAAAGCATTTGGCATTACCATGTAGGATTAAGAATGCATACCATATGATCTTACCTTTAGGTGTAACCTAATCAACAAAACAAACAAGCAAGCAAAATATAACCAGAGACCTTGAAATTAAGAAAAATCTGACAGTAACCAGAGGGAGGGGATAAACAGGGGAAAGCGGAGGAAGGGATTTCAGGGACAATTATAAAGGACACATAGGCAAAACCAAGGGGCAGGGGGTGGAATCAGGGGAGGGAAGTGGGGATGGATGGGGTGAGAGGGGAGTGGTATGGGGGAAATGCAGACAACTGTACTTGAACAACAATAATTAAATAATTAATTAATTATTTTATTTAATTTAAAAATTTAAAAATAGAAAAAAATGCATTGCTCCCAACACCCAGCCATTCTACTGGCATATTTCTTGGAGAAACTCTATTTCAGGAGGAAACATATAGTAAATGAATGCTCATGTAAGCATTATTTGTGATAAAATAGGTAACATAAATGTCTACTTAGGGGTGAAAAATAAATAAATGTGGTATATTAATATGATTTAATAACATATAGCATGAAAATAAGCTAAAGCTACATGCATCAACATGGATCAAACTCACAAACAATACCGAAGGAAGAGGCAACTCACAGGAGCATAGAGAGGATGGTACCATCTACATGAAGTTCAAAAACACAAATAGCTAAATGATGTATTGTTTATAGTTTTGCTATTTATGTAAATATCTCTAAAGAAAAGAAATGGAGTGAAAAGTTAAAGATCAGGATAGTGGTTACCTCTGGGGACAGGAGGAAGGAGGATTTAATTAAGAGGCTGTTCGAAGAAAAGCCAACAGTAATGTTTATTATTTTAATCTAGATCAGAGATTTTCAACCAGTGTGTCACAGAATTTTTAAAACATGCAATACCTAACTATTTAGTCAGGGGCACTGACCTCTTTTCCCTTAGATGGTCAAATTAAAAAAATGACAACAGCCTACACAACAATAGCTGTCCTGTGTAAATGAATCAAAATTATACCTACTTTTTGTTAAGTTGGCAAAAAATATATATTTTGGTGTGCCACAGAATTTTAGTAATTACTTTATGTTTGCCATGGGATGAGAAAGGATGAAATCACTGATCTAGATGGTGGGTAAACAGGTTCATTGTATTAGTCTTTGCCTTTTATGAGTTTAATACATACCATTTTGTGTATATAAAACACTTAATAATAAAAAGTTTAATTGTATATAAAAAAATCCAGGGAAAAGAGAATATCAGTTATGCTGTAAAACCACTTGAAGTACCTGTGGTAATCCATCCTATTCTCCAAATTTACCATAAACAAGTATAAGAGAAATCCAAACACATAGTAGCAGTTTCATAGCTATCTGCTTGGAGGTAGTGAGCAGAAGCTCTTGGACAATGTCTCTCAGGAGGTTGGCATAGAGGAAAAAAGGCGGTAGGAATAAAGCTTGAAGATTTGCCCATGTTGAAGGGCAGGCAGATGAGAAATTACCAAAGAACACCATGAAACCACCAGTTCTTTTTCCTGTTGTTCTTTCAAATCTCTTCATCACACAAGACTCTTTATTCTCACTGCTAATATTTTGCAGACAAAATGATTTTCCATCTGTTTCTCTAATACCTCCTAAGTTCTCTTTGCCTCTGGTCTCCTTCTTCTTCAATCCACTCTCCACAGTGCAACCAAAAAAAGAGCTCTTTCTAAAGTTCAATTCTGTTTCCAATCACTTCTTTAGTTAAAATTTTCCCATGGGTACCACTGGCCTAAGGATAAAGCAGAGTCCACACTACATAATTAACAAGGTTTCAAATGACTTGGCTTCTTTTTACCTCACTTATGCTCATCATTCCCCAGCTTACTGACTGATTGCAAAGGTTTAAAGCAGTGGTTCTCAAGTTGTGGACCCTGGACCAGGAGGATCACCATTCCCTAAGGAACTATTAGAAATGCACACCTAGGCCAAACCTACTAATCTGCAATAACTCTGTGGGTCAGTCTAGCAATCTGAGTTTTAACAAGTCTTCTAGTTGATTCTGAAGCGCACTAACATTTGAACATCATTAATTTAAAGCATGAATGAGAGGTAAATTATTATTTGAAGAAATCTATGGGAAAACTAAAAAGTACTATATGATAGGTTGGACAAAATGTTTGTTTGTTTCCATAAGATGGCTCTAGTGCACCTAGTTGTCTTTAACTTCATTTGAAACAATTTTGTTAGACTGTATTGAGACAGTTGTCATATCAGCATGCATTAAAAAAAATTATCAAAATGTTGAATTTTTGTATAGCCATTTTAATATTGAAGATGGAAGAAAATATGCAACATTTTTGGCATATTACGCTTTATTATTACAAGAAAGGTAAAAATGCAACTTAAATGCAAAAAATAAAAAGATTTGTGCAGTCCTGTGACTGACTGAATGTGTCAAAAGTGGTTTGCGAAGTTTCATGCTGGACATTTCTTGCCGGACAATGCTACAAAGTTGGGTAGACCAGTTGAAGTTGATCGCGATCAAATCGAGACATTAAATGAGAACAATCAATGTTATACCATGTGGGAGACAGCTGATATAGGTACTCAAAATATCTAAATAAATACAGTTGTTGGTGAAAATGAAAAACATGTCTTTTATTTTATGGAAAAAAAACTAAACAAACTTTTGGGGCCAACCCAATAGCATAATAGAGGCATAATGTCTAGGGAACCACTTCCAGAGTTCAAATTTCTGCTCAGCCTTTTGCTAGCTTTGTAATCAGAGGGAGTTACTTAGCTTGTTCAGCATAGTGTAATGCTTAACAATATAAATCCTTAGCTAGACTGTTTGGATTTAAATCCTGGCTTTACCCTCCATTAGCCATGGGACCTTGAACAAGTAACTTCACGTTCTCTGAGCCTCAGTTGCCTCATTTAATACAATATAAAAATAGTACCTACTTCATACAATTTTTATGAAGATGAAAGGAGTTAATAGAATACTGTGCTTAGCATTGTATCTGATATACAGTAGGCACTATGTGTTATTATTCTTATGATAACTGTTAGCATTTTGAGGAGGAAAAAGAGTCTGTGCTGAATTTTAATGCTCATAGAAAGTAAATAAAATTCATCTATTCTCAAAAGGAACAACTTTTCTTACTTTTTTTTTAAGGTAAATGGCTTTTTGTTTTTTTTTTCAATATTCCATTCACTTCACCCACTTTATTTCCTTCTAATGAGAGAGCATTTAACTGGAAGCCATGACCTCCTTCTAAGAGTCAAGGAACTACCTTCAGGTGTCATTTATTTCACATTAATTTTTCTAAGCAAAAATATTACAAGAATAAAAAAGAATTTACTGAGCCTTATCACTGTGCTCCAAAGATGACTTCTGTGGATTATTCTAAATACATATCCAGTGTTAATTTAGCTAGAAACTCTATATGTAAAAGTGCCATTAAGACACCTATCTGCACAGTCATTGAGAAGGAAGCAGAAAATATCATGATAAAAAGATCTGGATAGCAGAACTTTGTCTGTCTCTCTACTTACTACTGAAAGGTCATACTATGTGCCCCTGGCCACATCACACTAATGCCTGAGCAACAGCACTTTCAGTGCAGAATATATTCCATGAAACGATGCATTGTGAAGACACACTAACTAAACATAAGTGATGTAAAGTTATTCAGTGATATTTTTTAAGGGTTTCCAAGTCTTTAACCTCATACTTAGAATATGAAAGAAGCCCTATCTGGTGCACCTCAGTTGGTCATTATCCTGCAAAGTAAATGGTCAGCAGTTCAATTCCCAATCAGGGCATGTGTCTGGGTTGTAGTAGGTTTGGTACCCAGTCAGGGGGTGTACAAAAGGCAGCCAATCAATGTTTCTCTCTCACATTGATGTTTCTTTCCCTCCCTTTTTCCTTTCCTTCCCCTCTCTCTGAAATCAAAAATAAAAATTAAAAAAATTTAAAATAATATAAAAGAAAATATGAGAGAAAAAATATACTGGGACCTGATCAACATGGCTCAGTTGGTGGAGTGTCGTCCCACAAAGCAAGAGGTTGCCAGTCCAGTTCCAGGTCAGAGCACGTGCCTGGGTTCTTGGCCTGGTCCCCAGCTGGGGCGTGTGTGAGAGGCAACCGATTGATGTTTCTCTCACACGTCCATGTTTCTCTGCCTCTTCTGTATGCCTTCCTTCCCCTCTCTCTAAACAAACACACACACACACACACACACACACACACACACACACACACACACACACTTTCCAAAATCAAAGTTAAAATATAGGGCTCATAACTGAGAGATAGCTGTTTCTTAGAACCATATAGGCTTGGAAATTGGTTTAGCGATCAAATATTTAGTGAGGGATTCTGGAATCCTCTGCCGTACAACCTCCAACAGAGAGAGCTACATATGAACCTGGTACAGAGTAGTCTCTATCTGTGATTCTCTTGAGTTTTTTATGTTTTAAAAATCAGTGTCCTGTGTAAAATCAAGTTAAGAATATCTTAAAATATTTTCATAAAAAAAGAATGAGAATTTAATGCTATGGAGAATTTATGATTTTTCTTTGCATGTGATAGCCACATGTTCTATTGTGTTTTGTTTTGTTTTGTTTTTCCTGGGACCCTAAATCTCAGCTATGAGGTGAGCTGAAGGAATTTTGGCAGAATCTCTTTTCATAGTTTCCTACTTTAACATGGAGGTCACTGATTACAAAGAACATTTAATCAACTCTGGACTTCAAGGCATCTCATTAATGCAAGAAATTTTATATTGGGGGGAATAAAGGTTAATAAATTATGATTACTCACTTTTTAAAAGGCATCAACATGCTAGGGCAAGTCAACCTGAATAGCTGACATTTCTGATGGTTTAATACATACAAATTTCAATTACACAGAAAAGGAAGGTAACAAAGCCAGTTATATTTTACAATTGCAAAGAAAACTACTAATCTAATATTTTTAGAAAAACGTGCAGAATGCTTTATCTATAACAATGTATAACATACTAACTTTCCTGGTGTGACTGAAAAAAGCAAGCTTTGATTCCTCTGAATAAGACTTGAGTCAAGATTCTCTAAAATAAGAAAAAATGTTTTCAACTATAAGAGGAACTAGATGGATAAAATGCAGCTTTTCCCCATCATATCTGTAGGTATTAACCACACAGATACTGCTAAGGATTTTTGACTTCATGGAGTCCTCCAAGTAAATCATCAGAACATTTACCTGTATCATCCTCTGAGTGCCATCAACGCTGACAGACAATAAAGGTGAAGCCAGGTTCCACGTGCTGGTCACATTTAGTTTCAACCCATCGACTTCCACCTGTTGTGACACCAAATAAGACTGTTACCATGAAGAAATACAGAAAACTGATCTCAAGTTCATTGCTGCATACAAAGCAGCAGCCATTTTAAACAGATGGCTCCCAAACAACCTGTCATGTTTACTGCTCCCGCCATGAAAGACAGGGTCCAACAAGAGTCTTCTTAGCCATCTCTGGGGAGAGGTGAAGGACCTGGGCACAGCTGCCTTTGGGTACTGAGGTTTCAAGTAATTTCTAGCAAGTAACAAACAGCCTTCTAACTCCAAGCCTATGTGGACATGCTACATTTACTGCAATTAGACAACTAATGCATATAAATTCTAGTGACATTTTGCAACCCACACAACAGGGCCTGCATATAATATCCTCTCCAAGGACCAAGAAAGAACTTTTTTGTGTTAATTTTAATGAAGGACTATGCATTGTTGTCTTAATTAAACAGAAGCTTTAATTAGGCAAAATTCTTTGGTGTTGAATATTAAAAGTTCATTTTGAACTTTGCAAACTTCCATCATGTTTTTATAGATCAAAAATGACTAATTTAATCTAGTCATCAGTCATGGAGATACCTAAAATACCCCATAATCTTTTAATACAGATACACTTAAAAGAAAAATTTTAACTTCCAAATAAATAACATAAAAATGAAATAGAAATAAATCAAAGTTAATTTAAAATAAAAGTACTATTAGTTATTTCTTCTTTTTCATTCACTCATGCCCTGCTTTTCCTAGATTCTTTTTTTTTTTTGAAAGATTTTGTTTATTTATTTTTAGAGACAGGGGAAGAGAGGGAAAATGGAAGGGAAAGAAACATCAATATGCCAGAGAAATATCAATCAGTTGCCTCTCACACATGCCCCATCCAGGGACCAGGCCTGCCACCCAAGCATGTGTCCTGACCGGGAATGGAACTGGTGACCTTTCTCACTTTGCAGGCAGACGCTCAACCAACCCAGTCATGCTGGTCAGTTCTCATTCTTTAATTCTTTAATGAGAGTTAAAAATGACATTACTATTTTCAGTCTACAATACACAACCTAACAAAAGAGATATTTAAGTTTGTTAAAGTTTCAAAATAAACCTAGCGGAGGTAGCAGAACCAAGATATACGATCCCTAACAGTTCCCCTACCGTCACTTAATTCTCTTGAAAGACACTCATTAAAATAAAGGAAATGCTGGCCTGCTTAGAACGCGCGTGTGTGTGTGTGTACATATATATTTTCCCTATAATGTGGTCATAAAATATAGAAACAAAGATATGCAACTGGCTATGTAATGAAATATAAGTAAAACATACACAGGGCAGGCAAAAGTGCATTTGTAGTTCTTCGTACAGAAAATAATACAATAACAAATAAATAATAATACCAGAATAAACTCTGTGTTTTTGTGTATTCACACCTATAAAGGTACTTCTGCCCACCCCTGTATTTATACAATCGCTTCACTCGCTTGTGATTCTGGGTTTAGTGGCCTCTGTGCACATACAGTACGTTCAATAACGGAGAAAAAAAATGGCTGTGGAATTAGACTGACTTGAATCTCACTTGAGATATTTTTTAACTTTATTTTTCAATTACGCTTTACATTCAACATTATTTTGTTTTAATAACTATGCATGATACTAGGTGGTACTTTAAATATTGGGAATACCATTTTGTAAATTATACAATTTCTAACCAGTATGTTTTACATCTGAGTCTCACTTGATATTGATGTTTTACTAAATTATTCTTGTTTACTAAGCTGGAGTATTTAACCTCTTTGAGCTTTAGTTTCTAAACTATAATATAGTAAAAATATCTATCTGAGAGGGCGCTATAAAAATTAAATAAGTTAATATATGAAAGTCGATGTCAATATATCTGTCACAGTAGTTCCTAAATATTTTCCCCTTCTCCTGTCTCTAATCATTTTTCAACCTTACCCTTAAAATAAGTTTTAAAAATAAGGCCAGATAATCACACTATCTCATACATTAGTTACTGTTAAAACACTACATGATAAACATCTGGGAAGCAGAAAGGCCATAGTTTTGATTGAAGCAGCACTAATACATTTTAAAATCATCTTATTTAGCCCCTCTTCTCAAATTAAATATGTTCTTATAATGAAAGATTTCCAAAGGAAGCTCTTAACAAATAGAGGTTTACAGATAGTTAGTATTAAAAATATCTTATTAAGCTAAAAAGTATTTGCTTTGAAATGGCCTCTAAATTTAAAAGGGTAAAAAAGTTCAATAATAAATTATGAAAGTTTTGTTTTATTTGTTAAAAAAAGCTAGATGCTGTAAAAGATTTTGAATAATGATTAAAAATTTATATTTGATATTAATTCCAATCAAAAGGGCTAAAAATGAAACTGCATTTGTCATCTTTAGGGCATATGAAGGGAAATTGAGGAAAGAAAACTAATATACTCAAATAATGTTAGAGGGTGAACAAATTTACTACAGCTTGAAACAAAACATTTTTATGAATGTTTAAAACAAAATATGCTGTGTGCACACAATAGATTATCATTTGGCAATAAAAAGAAATAAAATACTGATACACACTCCAACATGAATGAGGCTGAAAACACATACTGAAAGAAGCCAGGCAAAGGGGACCACGAATTAGTTCCATTTCTATGAAATTTCCAGAAAAGTCTGTAGAGACAGAAAGTGAATTAGTGATTGCCTTGAGAAGGGGCTAGGTTGGAAATGGATGGGGGGACTGAGGAGTGACGACTATGAGTAATGGGACTTTTTTTTTAGCATCGTGAAATATTCTAACGTTGACTGTGGTGAGGGATTCACAACTCTAAATATATTGCAAGCCATTGAATTGTATAATTTAATGGACAAATTGTAAGGTATGTGAATTATATTTCAACAAAGCCCTTAAAAAGTGAATAACAAATGATAAACAGGGAGAATTTTAATTTTTCAGAAACTGGAAGCAGTTCTTTTGTAAGAAATTAAAGATGACCTAAAAATGAATATATATTTCATAAATTAGAAGAGTTTTAGTATTAAGATATGTTGTATCCTAAATTGATGTATATATTCAGTGAAATTCCAATTAAAAGGCCAGCAGGCTTGTTTTTTGGTAGAAATTAATAAGCTGATTCTAAAATATATATAAAAGCAAATGAGACTTCTGGTCAAGATGGAGGTATGGGTAAATATGGCTCACTTCCTTGCAAAACCACAGTAAAAATACAACTAGACTACAGGACATATACCACCCAGAACTGTCAGAAAATCAAGCTGGATGGAAGTCCAACAACCAAGGAATTAAAGAATTCATATTCATCCAGATGCGTAGGAGGGGCAGAGACACAAAATGGGTGGTCACATATTCACATGTGGTAGATAAAAATCAGAAAGGATACCTTGGGAGTGAGGGATCCAAGCCCCATATCAGACCACCCAGGCAAGGGTTCCAGTGCCAGGAAGGTAAGCTCCAATAACTTCTAACTGTAAACACCAGTGGGGTTTGGAGTGCTGGGAGAAACTGTGGGATTCTCAGGAGTCTTACCCTAAAGGATCTGCTATCGGCTTAGGACTTACACGGACTCAACTCCCTCTGGGTTTTAGCACTGGGGCAGCAACTGGAAGGGCACCAGTGGCATACAGAGAGAAACTGAAGTGTCTGGAGTCAGGGTGAGTGCCAGGGCACAGCTTACTCCCAGACCAAACTCCAGAGGCCAACCGGTGGTATTGTCCCCTCTCTGAGCCTTCCCCCACACAGAGCCGTAGAGGGACGACACCATATTGGAGACTCCATCAATCTGGTTCACACAGGTTGCCCCTCCCTGCCAACACATAAGGTTTCATCCCATGCAACTTACTGGTGCACTTTTCTAAAATAGGCCATGCTACTAAAACCGTGAGTCAAATCAGCTCTACCTAATACATAGAAATAAACACAGGGAGGCTGCCAAAATGGGGAGACAAAGAAATATGGCCCAAATGAGAGAACAAAACAAAACTCCAGAAAGAGAACTAAACAAAATGGAGATAAGCAATCTATCAGATGCATTCAAAACACTGGTTATTAGGATGCTCAAGGAACTCACTAGGTACCTCAACAACATAAAGAGAGACATGGGTAGAAATGAAGGTTAACACTAAGTAAAATAGAGAAAAATGTATATAGAATCAACAGTGGAGTGGATGAAGCTGAGAGTCAAATCAATGATTTGGAACATAAGGAAGAAAAAAAACATTCAACGAGAACAGCAAGAGAAAAAACAAATAAAAAAATGAGGATTGGCTAAGGAGCCTCTGGGACAACTTCAAATATACCAACATTCGAATCACTGGGATGCCAGAAGGGGAAAAGAAAGAGCAAGAAATTGAAAACTTATTTGAAAAAATAATGAAAGAAAACTTCCCTAATTTGATGGAGACATACAATAGTCCAGGAAGCACAGAGAGTCCCAAACAAGATAGACCCAAAGAGTACCACACCCAGACTCATCATAATTAGCATGCCAAAGATTAAAGGTAAAGAGAGAATCTTAAAAGCAGCAAGAGAAAAGGAAAGTTTCCATAAGGCTGTCAACCTATTTCTCAAAAGAAACTTTGCAGGCTAGAAGCAACAGGCAAGAAGTATTCAAAGTGATGAAAAGCAAGGACCTACAACCCAGATTACTTTACCCAATTAAGGTATCATTTAGAATGGAAGGGCAGATAAAATGCTTCCCAGGCCAGGTAAAACTAAAGGAGTTCATCAACCAAGCCCTTATTATATGAAATGTTAAAGCGACTTATTTAAGAAAAAAGAAGATTAAAACTATGAACATTAAAATGGCAATAAATTCCCAATTATCAACAATTGAATCTAAACAACAAGCTAAGCCAATAAGCAGAACAGAAAGAGAATCATAGATATCAAGATCATTTGGAGGATTATCAATTGGGAGGAGAAAGGGAAAGAATGGTGGGAAAGGTGTAGGGATTAAGAAGTACAAATTGGTAGGTACACAATAGACAGGGGAAGGTTAAGAGCAATACAGGAAATGGAGTAGCCAAAGAACTTAGATGCATGACCTGTGGACATGAACAGCCATTGCCATAGAGGATAGAGGGTATGGAGTGGAGGGAGGCAATGGAGGAATAATTAGGACAAGTGTAATGGCATAATCAAGAAAATGTATTTAAAAATAAAAATACAAAAGCATTTATCAAAAAAAGCAAATGATATAGAATATTGAAGCAGTTTGAAAAATAAGTAAAACTGAAGAACTCATGCCACTTGATTTTAAGACTTCCCATAAAGGTACAGTGATTAAGATACTGGTGTAAGAAGATACATATTTATCAGTAGAACAAATTTTAGAGTACAGAAAACCACACATAAATGGCTGGTTGATTTTGCCAAAAAAAAAAAAAAAGTGCCAAGATATTAAATGTGGAAATATAGTTTGTCAACAGATAGTACCAGAACAACATGAACATCCATAGTCAAAAAACCCCCACACTATTAAAAAATCATAATTATCAAAACTAAATATAAAGCTTAAAATTATAAAACTTTGAAGGAAAACATGAGAAACAATATTAATGACTTTAAGACATACAAAAGAAAAATCTTACAAAAGAAATAGATAAATTGAACTTCACCAAAATTATAAATTTCTGATTGAAAGGCAATGTTAAGAAAAGGAAAGAAAGTCAAGCCACAAATTGGGAGAAAATATTTACAGAACATATTTTTGATAAAGGACTTGTATTCAAAATATACAAAGAACTCTTATTTAAAACTCAGTAAGAAAAACAACTACATTTTTTTTAAGGAAAAAAAGTTTGGTCAGAGATTTTATCAAAGAAGAAAAATAAATGAGAAGCACATCGCTGATTGGTCACTAGGAAACAGCAAATTAAAACTACAACGAAATAGCACTACATATCCATTAGAATGGCTAAAATGAAAAAAGAGTAATAAAATACTAAGAGCTGACAAAGACATGGAACAATCAGAATTTTCATACATTGATGGAAGAATGCAATATAGTAGAACCACTTCAGAGAACTCCAGAAAACTAAAAAGATATGTACATACAAAGAATTTTACATGAACGCATAGAAGTTTATTTATGATAGCAGAATATATATTAGAATGATTATCAGCCATAAACTGGGAAAAACACAAATGTCCAATGAACTGATTAATAGATATAATGAAAAAGTAATTAATACAATTAATTAATATAATGAAAAGGTAATTAGCAATAATCATATCAAAGGCATTATGCTAAGGGAAAGAAGGCAGACACAAAAGAATACATACTGTATAATTCCCTTTATTTGACATTATATGACAGAAATCAGATCAGTGATTCCTAGGGTCTAAGGGTAGGAAGATAACTTTGACTGGGAAGGGGTATGAGGGAGCATTTTGGGGCTATGGGATGTTCTAAATCTTGATTTTGTTCTTGATCACACAATTATATATATTTGTCAAGGTTCAATCAAAACATCAAGTAAAAACAGTAACTTTATATAAATTATACCTCAAATCTGACTTTAAAAAATGGAAACACAGGGAGAAAAATCTACCTCATCAAAAACTGAAAATAGTATCTTGAACTACATTTGACGTATCTTCCCTTCCTGAAAAACTGATTTGTCTACTTGTATCCTCTGCTGCTACATGAGTAGACATAAATGGTAACTTGTCAAGCAGGATACAAGGTCTGTTTGTTCTAGATAGAAATGTGAAAATTAAAAATGGTCCTTTCAGGTCCCTGTACATTACATAAAGGAAAGATAGCAGGAAGGTGAAGATACCAGAGATCAAAGTCCTCCCTGTTTCCTCTTCTGCATGGACCTTGGGAACAGATAGGGAGGTGGCAGTGCAGATAGATGAGTAAAAATTTTCTGACAGGTATCAAGTACCCTATAAACATCTAGGTTGGAGGGCTATTTCTGGAAAACAATGTATGAAAGCCTACAGGCTTCTAGTGAAGCCCAGTACTAGTTTCATGGCATTTCTACGTGTTGTCTGATGTCATAGCAATGACAGTACACCATTGTTGGAGAGAGAGGCTAGATTACTATGATAGGAATCCAGTAGTTTCTACTTGTCCTGATAGGGTGACTAGAGAAGGTCTAGGTCAGGTCATAGACCAAGTACTACACAGGACTCCATGACTGCAGGCAAACAGTAACCATGATTGCAGGTAGGAGAAGCCTCTTCAAAGACAAACAGGATGAATCATTATTCACAGTCACCAGTGCAAGTTCTCGTTGTAAGGACTGTGTGGGTCTGAGTTCTCCTCTCTACCTCTGTAGTTATGGGGGGAATCTGACCACCTCCCCCAAAACTCCTTTTACATGCACCCAGAGACCACACCTAAGTGGAAGCTGGAGGAAGGAGAAGAGACCAGAAACACTATGGCACCTGAAAGAGACTATTTAAACCAAGAGTCAAAGATCCTGTTTAATGCCAAGTCTTTCCCTTGTGCCCCCTACAACAGGTAAATGGCTTATGAAAAGATTACATGTGATAGATGATAAGGAAATATTTCCTCATACACATGGTAAGTAATGAGTATAATTTTGCAACATCACCATATAATTGAAGAAAGGAAGCCATCACAGCTCCAAATCATAAACTATAAAACATATCTGCAAATTTTAAAAAGGAAAAAGAACATGCTGAAAGCCATCATATGCTTTCTCAGATCTCAAGGAGTAAGCAGATTTCTCCCCAAAAACATAATTTTGAACAGCAGATGCAATGACTTTGTTGATCCTATCATTCAATGTGTGAAATCTAGATGTAAGTCTAAGCTATAGGACAGGTAGAAAATGTTTCTTTGACCCACATTTTAATATAGAAATGTAGGGACAGAATGAACTGAAGAATTCTTGTTACTATGCCTCATATATTGTTTACACTTAATTCTTTACCAAAGGGTGACTGAAGCAGTATATGTAAAATATCATTTCCTTATTATGACACTAAGAACCTGCCATTAAGAACCACCCTATCTTTTCAATGCCAAAAGCAAATGGGAAATGAAACCTCAAAGAAAATAACAGTATTGGTGAGAGGGTATTAAGGTAACAAGCTTAACAAGGAAAACCTGAAGATTGTCCATGCTTTTATCTAACCACCCTACAACAACATAATAATCAAAAAATAGCCAATACTGGATCTTTGCACACAAACCACAAAAAATATTTTATTAAAAACTGGTAAATTAAGAGCATATAACACAGAAACTACTCAAAGAAGCACAGGAAGAGTGCAGATAAATAATTCTACAAAGTCTGAAAGACAACCCTAGGAAATGTGACCCCTCTTTAAAAAAACGAGCTCAAATAAGAAAAACAAAGGTTCAAAGAAGAGATTATACAACAACAGAAGGAAATGAAAATCAAGCTGGTAGAACTCAGAAAAAAATGAAGAAAAAAATAACATTATAAAGATAAAAGCCACATTAAGAAGAGCCAAAAATAGAATGTGTGACTAAAAATACAAGGGCATGGAGAAATCATATAAACAAAACAGAAAAGACCAACAATATAAAAGCAATTTACAGAGAAGACAACAGACATGGAGAAGGGAGAAATGAGATCAAAAGAAAATACAAATCTTCTTTAAAAAGTCTTAAAAAAGAAAAAGAATAAACTCAAATTCAAAGATACGATAGGGTAAAACTTTTCAAAATAAACAAAACATTGAATTTGTAGAATGATGATGTTTATGGAATTTTAAAAATAAAGAGAAATATGTGGGTATTTAGGCAAAGATAATCCATGCACAAGTAAGAATAAAACCTCAGGCCAGCCTAATTTCTAAAGGGCAATACTGATAACAGAAGACCACAAAGCCATGTAGTCTAACTACTAAAATATAAAGAATGTTGCCCCCAGTTTTATACCTAGCCAAGATGCCCTTAAAGTCCGTATTATATAACTATATTTTGTATCATGTAAGAACTTAGAGCCCCTTCTTTAAAAATGAGGCATTTCTACACATACTGATATGAAATCATCCCAAAGAGTAGTGTATAAAGTATGCTATCAATGAAGGGGAAAAAACTGTACATGTGTATCGACTATCTCTGGACTAATATATAAGAGGAGCAGAAGGGCTGAGGGATAGGATAGAAGGGAGTCTTGCTTTTCAATGAAAACATGTTTATACTTTTGAAATTTTGCCCTGTATACATATATTATATATTTACAAGTCTTTTTTAAAATATATTTTATTGACTATGCTATTACAGTTGTTCCATATCCCACCTCATTATTCCCTTCTGCCCTGTACCTCCCTCCCACCCGCATGCCCCACCCCCCTTAGTTCATATCCATGGGTCATACATATTAGTTCTTTGGCTTTTCTATTTCCAATACTATACTTAACCTCCCCGGTCTATTTTGTACCTACCATTTATGCTTCTTATTTCCTGTACCTTTTCCCCCGTTCTCCCTCTTCCCCCTCCCCACTGATAACCCTCCATGTGATCAATATTTCTGTGATTCTATTACAGTTGTTTCCTTAGTTTGTTATTTTTTTAGGTGTAGTTGTTGATAGTTGTGAGTTTGTTGTCATTTACTGTTCATATTTTTTATCAACTTTTTTTCTTAAGTAAGTCCCTTTAACATTTTATATAATAAGGATTTGGTGATAATGAACTCTTGAATTTGACCTTATCTGGGAAGCACTTTATCTGCCCTTCCATTCTAAATAATAGCTTTGCTGGATAGAGTCATCTTGGATGTACGTCCTTGCCTTTCATAAGTTCAAATACATAAGTTCCAGCCCCTTCTTACTTGTAAGGTTTCTTTTGACAAATCAGCTGATAGTCTTATGGGAACTCCTTTGTAAGTAACCGTCTCCTTTTCTCTGGCTGCTTTTAAGATCCTCTCTTCATCTTTGATCTTGGATAATGTAATTATGATGTGCCTTGGTGTGTGGTTCTTTGGGCCCAACTTCTTTGGGACTCTCTGAGCTTCCTGGACTTCCTGGAAGGGTATTTCCTTTGCCAGACGAGGGAAATTTCCTTCATTATGTTTTCAAGTAAGTAAGTTTTCAATTTCTTGCTCTTCCACCTCTCCTTCTGGCATCCTATGTGAAAGTTGGAACATTTAAAGTTGTCCTGGAGGTCCTAAGCCTTTTTATTTTTTTTGAATTCTTGTCTCTTCATTAATCCATTGAATGTGTATTTCTTCCTTATGCTCCAAATTGTTGATTTGAGTCCCAGGTTCCTTTCCTTTACTCTTGGTTCTCTACACATTTCTCTGCATTTCACTTTGCATAATCTTCACTTCTTCCTCTATTTTGCAACCATACTCAACCATTTCTGTGAGCATCCTGATTACCAGTGTTTTGAACTCTGCATCTGATAAGTTGGCTATCTCTTCGTCACTTAGTTGTATTTTTCCTGGAGCTTTGATCTGTTCTTTCATTTGGGCCATATTTCTTTATCTCAGAGGCCTGTTAGGTAGTAGGGGGTGGAGCCTTAGGAATTTGCCAAGGCAGGGAACCCCAGTATCTGTGTTGTGGGGCTGTATGTGGGGGAGGGGTTTGAGAGGGAACAATGCTGCTTGCTTGGCTCTCACCCCTCTTTAAGTCACTTCTGCCACTACCCACAAGCAAATTGGGCCCTTCTGGTACTGATTCCCAGGTGGGTGGGTTTGTGCATGTTCTAGGACCCTGTGGGTCTCTCCAACTAACTCTCCTGTGATACTAGGAGGTTCTTCCACCAATGTAACCCTCACTGTTTTTTTTTCAGAGGATTTGAGGCTTTGTTTCCCTGTGCTGGAAACCTGGGTTGCATGGTCTGTCTTGCTCCCCAGTTGTTCCTCCCAGTTTACCTGCACGCACATGTCGGACCTCCCGGTCTACCAGCCACTGCCTCGCCTGCCCAGTCCTCCAGCTGTGAAGCCTTGTCACACATATTCTCCATGCTAGCTGCCTGTCTCCACCCCTCCTACTTATCTGAATGAATGTTTCTTCTTTAATTCCTTAGTTGTCAGACTTCCATACAGTTCAATTTTCTGTCAGTTCTGATTATTTTTTGTTTTTAAATTTGTTTTTGTCCTTCTTTTGGTTGTGCAAGGAGGCAAAGTGTATCTACCTATGCCTCCATCTTGGTCAGAAGTGTATATTTAAAAATCTTGAAGTGAGGATAAGTATGTGTTAATTTCCTCTCTCTGTATAGCAGAAAGTCAATATCTACTTTAGACCTTTCACTAAAAGGCATACAACAAACAGTAGCTGTTCTTTTGAAATTTTATTTTGGTTAACAGCAATATTTATGTCAATTTGTCTGTTCATAGGTTTACTGATTTCACCTATGGCACCTATTTTTACAATGTATTTCAGATCATCTCTCTTTCTCAACTCTTTCTCATCTAAAAATAAGGGACCTAAAACAGCAAAACTGAGTGAAGATTTCATCTAGATCTAAAATTCTATGGTTTTTTGGTTACGAAGCCCTTTTATTTAAGCTATATTTAGACAGTTAATTTATGATATGTCACATTCCAATAATAGAAAGGAATATTTTGTTTTGCTCAAATATCTGTTCGGGCTTCAAAGTTTTTAAGATCTTTCTTTTAACAGTAAAAGCTAACAAAATACATAAATTAAGTGCAGTGATAAAAAGAAGAATAGACCAAGAATGATTACAAATGACATAATACTCTGGGGCTCAAATAACATTTCATGCCATTTTCCCTGACTGGTGTGGCTCCATTGGTTGGAGCATCAACCATACAAAAGGGTTCCAATTGGAGAGGGGTATGATTAGCTTCCAATTGTTAAATGATAATCCTAGCTAGAGAATGAACTAGATGAAACCAAAAAAGAAAAGGAAAGAAAGAAGAAAGAGGAAGGAAGGAAAGAAGGAAGGAAGGCCTACATTTCCGTTCATCTCCCATTCAGAGCATGTATAGGAAGTTTCCACTCCCATTGATATCTCTCTCTCTCCCCCCATCCCTCTTTCTCTCTCCGTCCCTCCGTGTCTCCCTCTCATTTTCCCTCCCCTTTTCTCTCTAAAAAAAAAAATTAATGAACATAGCCTCAGGTGAGAATTAAAAAACAAAACTATGGTGACCAGGTCTAGACAATTAGTAGTGGACAGATGTGGATATTCAGGAGTAACATCAACTGAAGAAGTAAAGTGGGAAGTGCGAATATCTCAATCAGGATACAAAATTGCCACTGAGGAAAAGAGAGAAGAGTGAGCTTATTAGAAAAACATCAAAACTGCTACACAATGTTGGATGCTCAGTGGCAGTGGGACATCATGCCCATGTAATGATATAAATCTACCCTTGGTATGGGATTTTCTCCAGCAGTGTTCAGCTACTTTGTATGATGTAGCCATAAAGAGAGTGGGAGGCTAGATTCATCTGAGTTTGGATTTCATGGTTGAAAAAGTTGAGGTTATTTGTAAGTGAATTACTATAATAACAGGCCAAGGAATCTAAGCTGGATAAAGGATGGAAAACAGGAGTGAGATCCATGGATGGAGAGAAAATATAAGGACTTGTGGATGAAGGCAGAGACAGTGCAGGGGAGGGGACCTGAATGTTACCAAGAGGTAGAGGAGATGGTGAAGTAGACCAATGGTGTGAACTTCAAAGAACTAGGGTGTTACAGTAGGAAGGGAATCGGTGGTCTAGAATGACACTAGGAGAGAAACAATCCCACCATCTTCCCTGTTGATGAAAAAACAAGAGAGATACATAAGGCACAGAGGAAAGGGTTGAGAGGAAATGGAGAGATTATATCAAAGAGCATAGGAAAGAGATTTAGAAGTAATGGAAAACTGGAGATGCTTTCAAATAGCCCAACTTTTATCCACCTTCACCACTACCACCTTAGCCCAAAACCTGCCATTGTCTCACCTGGACTACAGTGATAGACTAGTGTTCCCACATATATTCTTCCATTTCTCCAATGGGTTGTCTCACTACAAGCAGAATAAACTCTGTAACTACATACCTGATCATTTACAAAGTCAGGGATGAAGGGGAAATAAAGAATATATGAGAATGAAATAAAGAAAATATGAAAATGACCAATAGAGGTCCTTCCTGCTTTTGAAAAGTGTAAACTCCAAAAAGATGCATAATATTGCAACCTTTAATATTAGGATATCATATGTCTCTACCATTCTGTAATCACTAAAAGATTATATTCTATTTAAAGTATTGATATTATAAGTTTGAATTAATCAGAACAAGGCTATATTGGGTATAACTCAAAAAATTCATCTCATCATGCTCTATTTTCTGACAATTTGCCCCCAGCTTAATCAAAGAGATGAGTTTAATTATAAATTATTTACAATATTATTTATGATATTTAAAACATTTCAAAGATATGATTTCTTTCCCATTTCCAAAAAGCATTTTCATATTCAATAGTCTGCCTGTAACTTTGCTTTCCATTAAAAACATTTAACTGCATTTGTAGTACAAGTAATGTTGATGTGGAACATTTTCCATGAGTTGTTTGGAACATTCAATTTTCCTATCTACGTAATCATAATGGAAAAATAAAGTACACACCCTAAATTAACTTGACATTTGAGAGAGGTTACTTACATCCTTCATCATTAAAAAATTTTTAAAAATCACTTCCTCAGAGATACCCCATGACAGTTAAAATATTAGAGCTTCTATTGCAGCAGGCACCTGCTAAACATTTTTTTTTGCAAAATTAGGAATGTAAAACTTACAAAACAAAATATTTGCCAAAAAGCATTTCCAAAAATAATATGAAGTTGGGGAGATACAGGCTGTAAGAAGTGTTTCTGATTCATCACACAAGTCTTTTTTTAATTTATTTTTAATTTTAAATATAGTTTATCAATTATGCTTTTACAGTTGTCTCATTTCTCTCTCATCATTCCCCTCCACCCTGCACACCCCCTCCCACCCACATTCCCCCCGTTTAGTTCATGTTCATGTGTCATAAGTTCTTTAGCTTCTACTTTTCCCACACTATTCTTGCCCTCCCCCTGTCTATTTTCTACCCACCATCTATGCTACTTATTCTCTGTACCTTTTCCTGCTCTCTCCTCCTCCCACTCCCCTGTTGCTACCCCTCCATGTGATCTCCATTTCTGTGTTTCTGCTCCTGTTCTACTTGTTTGCTTAGTTTGCTTTTGTTTTAGGTATGGTTGTTAATATCTGTGAGTTTGCTGTCTTTTTACTGTCAGATTTATTATCTTCTTTTTCTTAGATAAGTCCCTTTAACATTTCATATAATAAGGGCTTGGTGATGATGAACTCCTTGAACTTGACCTTATCTGAGAAGCACTTTACCTTCCCTTCCATTCTAAATGAAAGATTTGCTAGGTAGAGCAATCTTGGATGTAGATCCTTGCTTTTCATGACTTGGAATACTTCTTTCCAGCCCCTTCTTGCCTGTAAGGTCTCTTTTGAGAAATCAGCTGACAGTCTGATGGGAATTCCTTTGTAGGTGACTATGCCCTTATCCCTTGCTGCTTCTAGAATTCTCTCCTTCATTTTAATCTTGGCTAATGGAATTATGATGTGCCTTGGTGTGTTCCTCCTTGGGTCCAAATTCTTTGGGACTCTCTGAGCTTCCTAGACTCCCTGGTAGTCTATTTCCTTTGCCAGATTGGGGAAGTTCTCCTTTATTATTTATTCAAATAAGTTTTCCACTTGTTGCTCTTCTTCTTCCCCTTCTGTTACCCCTATAATTCGGATGTTGGGACATTTAAAGATGTCCTGGAGGTTCCTAAGCCTCTCCTCATTTTTTTGAATTCTTGTTTCTTCCTTGTTTTGTTTGGTTGTTTCTTTCTTCCTTCTGGTCCACTCCATTGATTTGAGTTCTAGTTTTCCTCCCATCTGTATTGGTTCCCTGTGCATTTTCCTTTATTTCACTTATTGTAGCCTTCATTTGTTCATCTAATTTTTGAGCAAAATCACCCAATTCTGTGAGCATCCTGATCACTAGGGCTTTGAACTGTGCATCTGATAGGTTGGCTATCTCTTCATCACTTACATGAATTGACTCTGGGGCTTTGATTTGTTCTCCCATTTGAGCCATTTTTCGTTTTTGTTTTTTTGTTTTTTGGTCTGGTCGCAGCTGTTATGTAGTGCGGTGGGGCCTTAGGTGTTCCCCAGGGTAGGTCAGCCCAGTTGCTGGATAGTGACACTGTATGTGGGAGTGGGGTCTGAGAGGGAATAATGGTGCTTGCTCCACTCTCTCTCAGATTCTAGTCCTTTCCCCATTTCCCCTTCTCCTGCATTATCTCCACTTGAATGTGGGACCGCCTGGTCAGCCAGCCACCTTGCACGGCCTCACTGGGTCTGAACCATTGCAACCCCATGCCCAGGGTCCACCAGGCACCGCCTGTGCTCCCGGGGTCTGCTAGCCACCACCTGCATGCATGGGATCTGCCAGCCACTGCTGCCTGCATGCCCAAGTCTGCCAACCTCCACTTTTTCCTGCCACGACTGCACCCCTCTTACTTGTCTGGATGAATGGTTGTTGGACTTCCATACTGTTCAATTTTCTATCAGTTCTGGTTGTTTTCTTATTTCTAAATCCTTGTTGTCCTTAATTTTGGTTGTGCGAGGAGGCACAGTGTATCCACCTATGCCTCCATCTTGGCCGGAAGTTCAAGTCTTCTTTTTGTCATACTCAAATTTTAAATTCTTTTTTGTCATCAAATGTTAAGATTAGCATTATGTAGAATTAAACCTATGATAAAAATCATGGTATTCCACTATTTGAAAAAGATTACGATCATATATTATGCTTATATTTCTAAAAACAATGTGAAGGATAAAAAATATGTGTTGGTCAACCTATAACTGATTCTCAGAAGGGAATAACTAGTTCCTGCCCCTTTAATAGGCTTTCACAGTATATCTTTAAAATAATCACTTTGCACAAAAAGTGGAAAAAAATCTGCAGTTGTCTGTCTCATTTGACTGTTAGGCTGGAAAGGCTCCTAGAAATAATATACTCCAACCCAAACCTCTCCTGCTCCTATTTCACATATAAGGAAATCAAAAGAACCATATAAATTATGTAAGTTATAGAAGCAATTATCTTGTAATTTTTTCAGAGCATTTCCCTTAAGTTCATATGTCAGAAATGAAAGTAACAAATGTAATCTAAATACTAAGATAGAGCACTTGTATATAGTAAACACACTGTACCCCTGTACCTTGAAAGAATAGATTGTTCTAGAGATAAAGATGTCATTGGTTCTTTTTGGATTTGGATCTTATCTCTTAACTATTGATAATAAAAATATTATTAAAAAGTATATCAAATAGAAGAGGCATATTTACATTACCCAGTAACACAATTTAGTTAGTAAATTAGGATATTGCCACTGCTTAACATTATATTTCACATATTTTTTTATTGCTTAGATCTAATATCTTTGTTGTGTTATTTGTTTCAGCATTTCTCAGGTAAACCATGACAAAAATTAACACAAGGATTTGTTTATGATTGTAATTAATGATTCTTAACATTTTAACTTGAATTATAACTGCCTTATGTCTTAATATATACAAAAAGCATAGTAATTCTTTATCCTACTCTTCTATTTAATAAAATAATTACTCCAAAATATAGCTATGATACCCCTAGTGCTCTTCAGAGGAAAAGGAGATGCTTGTTCTGTGAAAAAAGGAGACAACCATTTTTTGTAAGTTTTTTCTTTATCCCTATTTCCTTTGAAATATTTTTTTATCTTCCCCAAATACATCATAATGACAAAAACATCAGGAGGAATTAGACATAATAATGATAATAATCTGTTAATCAGTTACAAAAGATTATATTAAGTATGCATGTGTTATAAATGTAATTAAATATATCTCAAAGGATGTAAATTAAAAAAAACAACTTTTAGGTACTGATCTACAATCAGCTAGGCCAACTAATTTCTGTTTAATTATCACCTCATTAACTGATCAGTAACAACTTTAATTTCAGTTGCATGTTTTCTTTAAAAATCCTACATTATTTCGCCAACATTTTAATTATAGTAGTAGTTTCTTTTGGATTGGCGTGATAAGGTCATTCTCTGAAGATAACATTGTAAATTATATCAGCTTAATGAATAAGTCCTAGTGGATGAGGTTAGCATAAAGAGCAACTGAAGCTTTCTTTACTTCTACCAAACCTACCAAATCATGGTAGAATTGTGTTTTCTATGTGGTATTGTCATCAACAGTCAGCTCCACAAGTTACCTAATCATCTATGTCTCCAAAGCCTCATACATAGTATGCTCAGAGTTGTGAGGAATAAAGTCAAGCACTTAGACCAGCACCTGGCATATAATAAGTCCTCAATAAATGCTTACTGTTAGTAGTTCAATGTAGTGACACTGTGTACTACTCCCACAGTGATGATTATTCTGGATCTATTTTTCTCCTTTTTCTAATATATCTGCTTTTGTTTGTTCTTCCATTTTTCTTGTGTTTTCATTAATACCCCTTCCATTATTTATCCTTTTAATTTCCTCTAATTCTTATTAGCACCACTTTTGCTTTTCATATATATTTCACCACCACAGATGTCCCCCAGTAAAGCCCCATTTTACGTAACCTGGTGGCTTACCACCACAGAATCCATACATGACTAGGCTATAGGATGTTTACATTAATGTGCAAGTCCTCCCTCTTCCCAAATCCGATACACTGAAATTTTAACATGCTGTTTCCTAATCCTACCTCTTTTATATTATCTATCTGTGACTATTTAGCATTCCAGTACTATACTTAGATACACACAATTTGCCCTAATAGCTTATTACTCCTGGCCCACAACAAACATATTTAATAGTCTGTTTTCTATGTCCTACTATCCAAGGATTATCTAGCAGGTCTGTGCTCTTTTTACCCTCAATCTCTGTGGCCATCGTTGACATTATTCCTAGGAATAATGTCATACATACTTAGATATTTACATACTAGATACATACTTAGATATTGATCATCTCTTTTCTACCTTGCAATACCAATAATATATTTGATAATTTATATTTTAAACTTGTGACAAATTTATTCCCCTAAGAATTAATATATATATTTTATGTCCTTAAAACTTCTCATGAATTATAAATCCAATAACAGAATGATTTTAAAGCATGAACAATAAAATTTCGGTTTTTGCTATCATGGTTTAACCCAGTTTCATTGATAGATAAAGGTGAGATATAGGAATTGATGTCCAAAAACTACTCATCAAAACCAACCAGTGTATAAACTAGCAATCAGCCTATCAGTATCAACCATATCTGAAGGAAGATCCTGGTAAAAATATAATTACCACTTAGTTGATCATAATAAATAATGCACTTGGAAAGAGTCAATAGGACAGTGTATCAGCACTATAAACCATTGGCATTACCTTACTAATAAGTAAAGTTAACCGAGTTACTGGTATTTTTTCATTTTTCATAACAGGAAATAGAAAAATGGTGCAATCAGTTTCTATTGTTCTAATGAATGTTTGAATAAAGTGTTTTTTTCCTTTTTTTGTGAAATAATTTTAAAATATATATAAAAATTGTAGCAATAGTACAGCATGCTCAGATTTCCAAGTTGTTAGCATTTTTGCCATTAACAAGTAAGTTATGATGTCTCAACAACCTTTAATATTTAAGCATGCATTCCCAAGTACAAGGACACTCTCTGTACTGTGCAACCAGCAAATCAGGAAGTTAATACCGTTCCAATACTATCATCAAATCGACAAGTTTTATTCTAATGTTTCCAATTGCCCCAATAATGCCCATTATGCATTTCTGGGATCTAATTTATGCTCCAGGATTTAGTTGTTACGTCGCTGTCCTTCTGCAGCAGTTCCTTAATTTTGCCTTGTTTTTCATGACCTTCACATTTTTGAAGAGTAGAGACCAGTTACTTTTTAGAGTGTCCCTCAATTTGGGAGAATGCTTCCTCATGATTATGTATTTTTACTTGGAATACTAAATCAGTGATATTGTACTTTTTTAAACATCATACCAGGAGAAACATAATGTTACCAGTGAAGTGACTTTGTTATGGCTAAGATGATTTCCGCCAAATTTGCCCACTGTAACTTTAAATACTAATACATCTAAATCTATTTCTACATTTACCTACAAAAAAATTTAAATTCATTTTGATCCCCCCAATTCCAATCCAACACCACAGGTACATTTTAGCCTTCACCCATTCTATAGTTGTATCTCTATTCTCTGACAGCAAGAAGCTGCCTCTATTATATACCTAACAAGTTTGCTACTTCTTTCTTTTTCGGTTTGTCTAATATATCTACTGTAGACAAACCAAAAAAGAAAGAAGTATGTGTGCGTGTGTGTGTGTATATAGTATAATATCACATAATTATATATTAATAGTATATAAATATGTAATACAAATAATTATGTAATATATAATATACACACTGTATAATTTATTATTTATTCAATAATAAATATTATACTATATAATATAGACCATATTATAGTCTCTATATATTATATATCATCTAACTATATATAGACTATAATATAGTCTATATAATATTGGACAATATATATATAATCTTCCCTAATATATTCCACAATACTTCAAAGAGTATATATTACAAAAAGAATATGACAATACTTTACCTACAAGAAAGACCTAGTTCTCTGCTACATTGGATAGTGTCTTTCCTTTCTTTGAATTTCTATAACATTTTGTATCCCTACGCACTTACCAAATCACACTTTATATTACAATGAGTGCAACACCTCCCAACTAAACCAGAAGTTCATGAGGGCAAGTTAGTGCTCTATTCCTTCATGTCCCTCGTGAAGAGGTTAACGCAGTGCTTTGATATTGAAGACTGGTGGATATTTGATAAATACTTATTATATTAAAACTAAAATTATCTAATTCAGTGAGATAGAATATCTAACTTTCACTTATTTGACTATGAACAAAAAGCAGTCTATTATTTGTAAAACTATGCTCCCAAACTGAAGAGAGAATAATACTGGCATTATTCCAGGAGTCTATTGGTTTTAGTGGCAGTTACTAGAAATAATGCACCTATCAGTTACCAAACTGATAGCTAACAAAGAAGGGGATGAGTCAAAAATAACTGGAATAGTAAAAAAATTAATGAGCAAATTTCATTCATTCGTAAAGACCTCCAGAGATACAAACTGAAAAAGAAATAGTGAAATTGTTTTCGTATTTTAATTCCTTAGAAAGCTATTTTAAAAATCTAAAATATTTCAAATAATGCTATTTTGAAATAAGGATCAACTCAAATCAGTTCTCATGACAGACTAAAAGCATAGTAAAGAGAGCAACAGTTTGAAAAATTATCTCAGTTTCTCTACCTCTCACTAGCCAAATATTCACATTTAAACACCTTCTAAAAAGTTTACTATTACTTGATTGTAATAAATCTCAAGGGGATTGTGATCAATAGCAGAGTACAAAGTTCACATGAAGTATATATATTATGTATAAAATAATGACCTGTAGACAGAAAGGTTACAGTAATTGTTTTCAGCCCCTAACTTTAGCCAAAGCCTCTAGCAAACATCTCTAAGTACTCCTTTCCAAAAGAGACTGAATAAAACAAGACTCAACTTTATTTTTTAACATGGGTAATTGTGGATTATCTGCAGATGGGGGGGTTACCAAAAACACATAGAAACACCTACATGAGCAAACATAAGCTAAACAATACAGTCATGCCCTCTCCTAACGTACCAAAAGAAAAACATTTTCTTTATGGAAAGTATTTCTATTGAAGAAAAATACATAATTATCTGTAGCACAAAAAAGCTAAGATCAGTTATATAGCACCTAAAATTATTAATACTTTGTGAGGGGTGGTCTCCATATGGTTAAAACAGGCACAAAGACCCACTCTAGTGACTAAAAATTCCACCCTGAGAGTCATTACATTCAATTAAGGGAGTGTCTTTATAAAGCTCCTGTTAAAATCCACACTGCCTAGAAATTAGCTCATTTGTACATAAGCACACAGATTAGTTAAATGCAGCTCTCATTTAAATAAGTCATTTTTTATAAAAGGGATTAGAAAAAATTTAAAAACCAGGTATCAGGAAGGAACTGGGGGACACAGAAGTCCTTACTGTTGTAGAGGGTAAGGTCAAAGCACACTAAACAAACAAAACAACAACCCTTTGTTTTGGAAAATTTCTCCCATATACAGAAACAGCAAGAACAGCTTAATAAACTCCTATATAGTCATCCTCCAAGTTCAAACCTTATCCACTTAAAGCCAATCTTGTTACATCTATATTCCCACTGACTTGCCCACCTGCTCCAAGACTATTTAGAAGCAAATCCCAGACTTATTGTTTCATCCACAAAACCAGTGAATATCTTTTCTTCAGTTTAGCTTAAAGTACTATAATACACATAGGCTTTTGGTAACAAAGCAATAAAAATATTTTAACGGTCAGTAATAGTTATCTTCTTTTTATTCTACACATATACCTTGGTTTCTTTGTGTCCTGGCAGAGGATAGTGGAGATGGAAAGAAAGTGGGCAATGGAGCAGGTAGCTATGAAAGGTTACCTGAAAAGCAATCAGTAATCACATACACTGTGTATTATGTTTTCTATACTTTCTATTCATTGAAGGATGAGGTCAAACAAAGTGTTCTTTGGTTAGCCTGGGTCACAAAAGTAATTCAGGATGCATACAAAAATGCTTATTATCATTCAAGTTCTCTAAACTCATTCAACCATTCTGCCCTTTGCTTTCTGATAAGACTGCCAACAACTATGCCAATTAGTGTCAATTGAAATGTTAAGATTTGCTAACAGCTGCACCTGCCTACCCGTAAGTGTAGTGGGCAGAAAGAAGTGACTGATGGTTACAAGTTTTAGGTACACCAATCCCTGTTTCTGTGTTAACAATTGCTAAGTCTACAAAAAATGCACCAATTGGTTTAAAAATATATTTTGCAAATAGTTTCTAGAGGATTTCTTTTTTGGGGGGAGGGCAGGTTTAATTATCATAAACTAGAACAGTACATAATATTTTTTAAAACTTATAAAAATAAAGTTGTATAACTAGGGAACATCTAATCTATAAGAAATTTGATATGTATTTACTTCAAAGTTTCAAAAATGCTAAACTTATGCTTTTCATTTAAACACACAATTAATTTTTTACATTGTTTTATTTTATTTTATTTTAATTGTTATTGTACAGTTTTCTGTGTTTTACTCCCATCCCAGCCCACTGCCCCAGCCCTCCCCACCTCCCTACAATTAATTTTTTTAAAGCCAGCCATTCATATTTTTAGTAAGATATTTCTCATTTAAAACAAGATGTTTAACTAAAATTTCTTTTAGAATTTACAAACCCAAAATTAAAGCACACATAAAAGCACAAAGTATATTTAACATGGAAGAAATCATGAACATCAGGAATTTGATATTAATTATATATTTTCATCTTAATTAAAGTATTTCATCTTTAAAATTTAACTAATTATTCATAATTAAAAAGCATGCAATACTGAAATATCAAGAACAAAATACAACCATTAATTTATCATCCAATCAAAATGCTTCACTTTGCTTTATTATAATTGGTAACAACATAGTATTTTAAAAATTTCACAATTGAAGGAAATTGCATGTAAATAAAAGCTACTTGAAGTAATATAGTGGTTAAAACCAGTAAGTTACTAAAAAGAAATAAAAATTGCCTGTCAATATCTAAAAGTATGGAAGATTTATATAATGTAGCACATTCTATCTAGTGTCATTACTTAAATTGCTACTTTTCCTCAACAATTTATTCTTCAGCTCTAGCGAGTAAAATAAACGGTAGTTTTACCTGCCAAATTTGGCACAAAAAAGGACAAGCAATTTCATTAACAGAACAATGCTTTCAATATCTTTTTTTCTTTTCCACTCAGTGCCAAATAGAACAATTCAAACCAAAAAATCTAAGCAAAATTACCTCCTCTTGTTGAAGGTTTACATGCTTGAATAAACAAATAATACTTTCTGGACTTTTCTGTCCGGAAAGTATCAAGCCACGCACTATGAAAAATAGACATTTACTGGACAATATGTCAAGAACGCTGTACTAGGACAATGATGCCTCAGTCCCCTTCATAGGAGGCACCTTGGGACCTCACAGAGTTCTCCCAGCATCTCTTCCACTGTTCAAAACACTCGCAAAATCCTTTGTTGTAATCACCATCAGCTTCCCCATTATATTTTCCTGAATCTCACTGATGGCTGAAATTTCTTCCCTTCAAAGGTGATTTTAGTTTTGGGAAAAGCCTGAAGTCTCAGGGTGCCAAATCTGGGCTGTAGCAGGGCTGAGTTCTGCATTCTCAGGTGTTCTGCTTGAAGGCCTTCCAGAACATGGATCACTTTCAAATTCTGACCATATTTGAAGCATTTGAGCCACATTTTTATTTGTGCTACACTCATTCCATTGTCCCTGAAAGCCTCCTGAATTATCCAATAGTTTCTGTGGAGGAATGTTCAAACTTAACTCAAAATTTGATATAGATTCGTTGCTTTACTTGCTCAGTCATTTTGAATGGCAGGGTCACACAGTACATGTGCTCACTCAACCACATCCACTACCCCCACTGACTAGTATAGTTACATCATCATTGTTCACACATGTGCATTCCAGTCCACTCTCCTTGGCTACCATGTTACATCGATGATGTCATGCAAATCATTCTTATTATATTAACAATGGCTGGAATTTTTCTGGACAGACTTTGTATATACAGAATGCTAGCAAAGACATCCTCCCTGGAAATCAGTATATTTCTTATACTGAAGCTTAAATCCAAGTTCAACAAAAACAAAACACTTCTCCATTGAAGTAGAGTTCTCAATGCATGGTTGCATGTGGTATGAATATATGCTAATTCAAAAGTCAGTGGAATAGATTAAACCTAAAACACTTGAGTTGAAATAAACTTTTAGTTAAAACATCCATTAATGTACCTAAACCACTAGTGTGGAATGAACCAAAACAAATCTTTCTCCAACCTTTGATATGTTAAACTAATGGAAAACAACACTCACAACCAGAAAACTTGCCAGTCACCACTCGCTCTCATACTTCCTTGGTGTTTTTAGTATCTGGTGATAAACAAAATCATAAATTCTTCTAAACCTTGTTGCAAATATGACCATAAAAACATTAAGCAACAACTCTTCTATTAATCACACTGAACCTGTATGATAAAAGAGATACATTTAAGCCAGTTCTAAGTAGTCACTAAATTTAGTAATCACTAAATTTTGAAAGCTAAACATGAGCATTTTTGTTCAATTTAGTGAATTTTGTGGCCACTCACAACATTTTCTATGGTTATTTACAACATAGGATTGTGCTATGTTGAATCTCCAGCTGGTTTCCTTACTCTTGTTCCATATGGCAATGATACATAACAATAGTCAGCAGTTTTAATAAAAAAACAAGTAGCAAAATGGGGCAATTGCAACACAGATCCATCATTATGTTAACATGATAAGTATGGCTAAGAGCAAATATATCCATGCAGAGCCATGTCCAAAGTCATTTGAACCAAACTGGAAAATTTGAAGCAATATCTACTTTTTCTGAGATTTAAACACTGAGTTAGAAACAAATGGCATGTTTTATTTTATAATTGCCCGCTTACAAATAAAATACCTTAAAAATAAAGAAAACAACACTGAATCAGAACAGAAACTCCAGTAGCAGTAATATCTAGATTATGAATACCCCTTAGTTTTCTTTGCAGCTGTCTTTTTGTCACATGTTCAGAAAAAAAATGAGTCTAAATCTAAGAAAGGGAACATTCACTGAGGGCCTAACATCAATAGGGTATTTTAACAAACATTAAACTCATTGAATCAATCCTCAGAACAATCCTACATGAAGATGTTAACTACATTTTATAGATGACAAATCTGAGGCTCGAAGAAATTAAAATAACTGCTCAAGATTCCACAGCTAGCAAAATAGCATTATCCAAACCCAGGTTGATCTAGTAACACTCAACTGAGCCAATTTAGATATTTGTTAACTTCATTTGGAGGGAAAACCCAATAACAAAGATCAATATTTGATTGAAAAGAATGGTCACTATAATAAGTGGTGCGGTGTTTCCACAATGCCTGGAGTTTTTAAGAGAAAGGCTCTAAATGGAGGAGATATCCCCCAAAGAGCCTATTACTTCAGCCCTGCACCTAACAGTGTAGGTGCGCCCTACAGTGGAATAAGGAGGAACTGCAAGTTTCGTGGGTTTGCAAATCTCCAGGGTTCTGAGGGTGCGAGGTGGAGACCGGGACAGCAGTGATTGGCGCCCCCAGTCTCAGTTTCCAAATTTCCCAAAGTAAATTGCCAAGAGATAAAGATTACCTCTATAACCATTGGCCACGTATTCTGTTGTAGCCTCAAAAAAGACTTCATAAAATGAGTAATATATTTTAACCACAGAATATTAGAATCAAACTATTAATCAATACTGACAAGTTTTACCAATGTATTCGTATACATTTTATTTTTAGTCTTAATTTTAAAACTTTCCATGATTTTTTCATACAATGGGAAAGAGCTGCTTGCAAAATAAAAGGTATTTTAGATTCTTTTAAAAAGCAAAATGGCTATATTTTAGAGGGAAGAGAGATTGTTTCTTGAGTGCTTACTACACGCCAGCCACTCTACTAGAGCTCATTTGATTTTTTAAAAGCCCTGAAGAATATTAACCCTATTTTATAGATGATGAAAACAACGGCTCAGAAAAGGTAACTAACTTCTACTGGTTTTATAGCTAGCAGTTTCAGGACTGGTATTTAAACTTAAGTCCATCTGGCCCTGGCTGGTGTGGCTCAGTGGGCTGAGTGCCAGCCTGCAAACCAAAAGGTCACCAGTTCATTTCCCAGCCTAGGGCACATGCCTGGGTTGCAGGCCATGCTCCCAGCAGCAGGTGTACGAGAGGCAACCACACATTGATGTTTCTCTCCCTCTCTTTCTCCCTCCCTTCCCCTCTAAAAATAAATAAATAAAATCTTTAAAAAAAATAAACTTAAGTACATCTGATTTACAGCCTTTTCTTATATGCCAGTATTTATATAAAATACTACTACTGCAGTGGCTAAGAGACATTAAGTAACTTTTTCAGTTACATAACTGGTAAGTGACTGGTAAGATTGTTCTCCTTCCTTTCAAAAACTTTTATTCTCAATATAGTGTGACATTGTTTCTCCACCACCACTTACCTAGACCAAAACTAAAGCTGTTAGTAAATGCTGACAGTTAATTTTTACAACTGAATGTAATGGAGAAAGAATATGATTGCCTATGTCCTATATCCAATGTAATTGATGTTTCTTTTTAATAAGATGGCCCATTTTGCAGAATAAAATATATAACTGTAATATGTTACATAATTACTCCAAATAATAGAAAAATGGTTTCCTAACAATTTATCTTACAAATTGGTATAAAATTCACAAATGTTAAATCCTTTGAACCTGATAAAAATATGTTTTTACCAAGATTTTTAGAGTATTTGCAAGAAAATAAATGCTGTGGAACCAGGTAATTCTGTATTCAAAGGCAGAACCATTAAAGAACACCTTAAATAAATTGCATCTATAATGTTTTTAATTAATAAATTTACCTAGCTTATTAAAATATTCCTGAGCCATATGTGCATAATTCTCCTAACTCCAGGATTTCCACAAAATATTCATCAGTCAAAAATATGTAATCAAGAACACTCAGATAAATTCTCAACAATACTGTATATTGGCCCTTTCATTGAAATGCCTTTCTGATTTAGTGTTGATATTGCTCAAAATATTTTTTAAAACTTGTTTTTATTAAGCCTTTATTGATCTTTTTTCATATTTTCAATGGTTATATATTTCTGACCACTCAGTTTTAGAAATTGACACAGTTGTGTAGAACTGGGTCTGGTCAGTAAGATGGGAAAGATCAGTTATGTCTAAGCAATAAGGCAGAAATATAAGCCTGAGATTCTACAGATTCTTAGATGGAATATTGAAATAAGACACCAAAAGAATTAATAAGACATATTACTATGTACTTTTCAGTGTGATCTGTGGCTTTGAAAAACTTTTAAGTTTGCAGAGTCTAAATTAACTTTGTCTTTCCATGAAAAGGAAAGTAATAAGAAGGTAAAAAGCATTTAAGATTTTTATACAAACAAAGCAGGATGTTAGAGCAAGAGAAACTTTTAGAGATGCAAACGTGTGCCCATGAGTGGACAGCCCAAAACCTCCTGAAGCATTTCATCCTTAAATACAACAAATGACTAGAATTCTGGAAGAGATCACAATCCCCTGGAATGTAATTAAAATTGTGGGCATAGAAGACAAAAGCTGCCTTGATGGTGCCAAACCCTAAACACATTAACTGGAAAAAAAGAAAGGGTACTATTTTCAGAGTAAATTCCAGTAGCTATTCTAATGAAATGCGAAGGTCTACAGGTAATTTTTTAAAATCCCAAATATTAGTAGTAGAATACATTTTTAAAATATATCATTTTACTTTAGAAAATGTTTGCATTCTTTCAACATATTTATTGAAAGCATGCCATGAATCATGCACTGTAGGCAGAGCAAAACAAAACACAGTATTATTTGATTTATGGCAACCTTGTTAACTGATTTTCTGTTGTAGAGGTTAATATTACAATTCAACAACCACCCTATTAACATATTCAGTTACTAGCTTTCACCTTATACCAGCATTCCAATTTCAAGTTTAGAGAATCACTCCGTAAGTTTATGCCATATTTTTGCTCACGCCTCTCACAGGCGAAACATGCAGACACACAGCTTCTCTAATGTCTGACAGAGATCTATTCCACAGATTGCTGACTTCCACCAGTAACAGCACTCATACAAAAAGCAACTCAGGGAAGAAAGCTGTGTTTTCTTAATAATAACAGTTGTGTAAACATAAGGTTTTCTCAGTTAAAGGGAAACCAACATCAAAAAGCAGTAAAACATAGAACCGTAAACCCCTCTTTCTTTGAAGAAACCTGTTTGAAGCGAGGTGTTTCTAGTTATGGGTGAATGAAATGAGAATTCAGCCGCAACAAACGGACATCCAGTCATATGAAAGACTAATTAAATCCATCTGAGAAGCTGCATCTAAAACTGCCTCACACATTTCAAAGGAAAGCACTAGTCTGTCTTTTGCGAAGACATCAAAACCTTCAGTCACAAACGCCGCACACCGAGGCTCAACAACAATGTTATTTTTACAAACTACAAAGCTCCATAAAAGTGATGTTAAGAATTTACACTATTTTAATACTAAAATATCAGAGTTAAGGCACAACATTTTTACTTCTCATTATGTGAAATGTTTTTCTGGCCCCAACTCTAGTTTTGCAGATTTTGTAAGACCTTAAAAAAAAAAAAAAAAAAAAAAAAAAAAAAAAAAAAAAAAAAAAAAAAAAAAAAAAAAAA
>PVKU01001874.1:21127-40860 GCA_004027475.1 Anoura caudifer | reverse complement strand
ATTAGCCATGGTTGCACAGTTAACCTTTTCCTGATACATAAAGCCAGAAGTTCAAAACTTTAAACATACTAGTTTGACAAAAATATTCCACAGAACAGCCATTATCTGGACCATGAAGTGATAAAAGAAAGTTAAATTCAGAATTTGGACTATCATCCCAAGAGAATAAAGAAGTCTCAGTACTTATGTACCAAGCCTTTCTAACTTTCTGTAATTGGTTATGGTGAGCTCATATAATCATATTGAGCAATCACACTTTTTCTTAAGGAACACTATTAGACATGACAGTAGGTGACAAGCTCCTTCAATAGGGGAAGTTCAATACTTCAACATTTTTTTCCAATATATATATAGAAAAAAATGACAATAAATGTTAACTAGATTTGTGATGATCATTTTGCAGCATATACAAATATTGAATCTTTATTCTGTGCACAGTTGCTAAAATTAGAGTTTCTTCCCATTGCAAAGAGCTCAGTAAATAGAGAAGGACTAGCCATCAGAAGACCCAGGACTTCTTGCTTTGCTCTCTTTATTTACCAAGCAAGCTTGGGTGAGTCACTCAATCTGCCAGGCCCAATGTGTTTTTCATTGTTGAGTGAGGAGGTGGCCTAGGAGAGCCAAATTCTTATAACTCCTGAAAAACAGTATGGAGGTGCCTCAAAAAATTAAAAATAGAAATACATATGATCCAGCAATTTCACTTCTGGGTATTTACCTGAAAGGAATGAAAACATTAATTTGAAAAGATATATGCACCCCTGTGTTCCTTGCAGCATACTCACAGTAACCAAAATATGAAAACAACCTAAGTATCCACCAATGAACGAATGGATAAAGAAAATGTGATACACACACACATATATGCACACAGAATAGAATATTATTCAGCCATAAAAAAGAAAATATTGCTATTTGAAAGAACAGGGGTCACTCCTCAGGGCATTATGCTACATAAAATAAGTCATAGAGAGACAAATGCCACATGTGATCTCACTTACATGTGGAATATAAATAAATGAACAAATAGATTTAAAAAAAAAGCTCATTAGATGCAGAGAACAGACTGGTAGCTGATGAGGGTTGGGGTAGGTAAAATTGGAGAAGAGGGGGTCTCAAAAGATACAGCCTCTGCTCAGTGGCTTCAGCACTGGCCTGTGAACCAAAAGATCACTGGTTCGATTCTCAGTCAGGGCACATGCCTGGGTTGCGGGCCAGGTCCCCAGTGGGGGCATGTGAGAGGCAACCACACATTGATATTTCTCTACCTCTCTTTCTCCCTTCCTTCCCCTCTCTCAAAAAAATAAATACATTTAAAAAAAGATACAACTTCTAGTTATAAAATAAATAAGGCAAGAGGATATACAGCTGGGCGACTATAGTTAGTACTACTATATTCCATATGTGAAAGCTGCTAAGAGAGTAATCTTAAAAGTTCTCTTCACAAGAAAAAAAAAAGTGTTAACTACGTGTGGTAACAAATGTTAGCCAGACTTTTGGGGATCATTTTGCAATACATACAAATATTGAATCATTACATTGTACACCTGAAACGATTATGTTATATGTCACTTAAACGTCCATTTTAGAACTTAATTAAAGCAAAACCAAAAGAATTGTATACTCAATGAAGAATTATTTAAAGTTAAGGAGTGAAGGTATACAGAGAAAAAAATAAGAGTTTTGTTAATGGGGATAAGGAGAAAGGCAGTCCCTGAGCAGCGCCGCGCAGCCCGTTAGGCCAGCCTCGGGTATGTGAGCCAAGCCAGGCCTTGACCGTGACTGCATTACAGTATATAAACACTGAGGACGGGCATGCTAGTTCGTTACAAGTCTCTGAACTTTAGAAACAGTCACAATAAATAGGGTATAAGATGATTTTCGGAACTGCGGTAAGAAATTTCATGAAATGTTATGTAGTTATTTTATTTTTCATCTCTAAAATTTCACTCTTCATCTGCTTTCTGTAAGTCTCAGCTTGGCCATTATTTCATCTGAAAGCCTCCCACAACCACCTCCACGTCCAGGTTAGGGTTCCCCCGGTGTTATCCACAGTGCCTGTCTCTCCCTGTCATCCCTCACCTATTACACTTGACTGAAACATCCTTTGTCCTTGTCACCCTCAAGAGATCACAGATTTGCCCTGGCCAGGTGACTCAGTTGGTTGGAGCATTGTTCTGTACACCAAAATGCTAGAGGTTTGATTCCTGGTCAGGACACATACCTAGGTTGCAAGTTTGAGCCTGGTCAAAGTGCAGATAGGAAGCAACTGTTTGGTGTTTCTCTCTTTCTCTGTCCTCCTCCCTCCCTCCCTCCCTCTTTCCTACCCCACTCTTTTTCTCCCTCTCTCTTCCTCCCTTCCTCTCTCCCTCCAATCAATAAACATCCTTGGGTGAGGATTTAAAAAAAGAGATGACAAATTCTATGAGGAGTCAGACGTTACCTCTCTTGATTACTATTGGTTCTCTAGGACCTATGTCATAGGAGGTACTCAATAGACAGCTATTAAACTATAATACAACTGAGATGACAAATGTGCAATGGATATGAATCTATCAAAATTCATCTAATGGTTGAATCAGTCAGCAAAGGCACTTCAACAGACGGCTTGACTGTTCATTTTATTTATAAATAAGTTTGAGGGAACAAGAAATACCATACCAAAATGAATAAAATGTTTTAAAATAAAGGTATATGGTAGAAATTTTACCAGTGCCCATAATATGATACTAGACTACTATGGATATTTTATAATGGGTTATAAAATTGAACTGATTCAACCTCACTATCTGGTGTTAATATTGAAAGCTTTATTCTAAATAAAATGCTACAGAAAGTGGCTGAAACCAGGGAATTACTAAAATCACTTGAAGTCTTAATTATAGTATTTTCCAACTCTAATAAGGTAACAAACAATACCATTTGGCATTTTTCATTTCCAAAGTAAGTGGGTTTTACAATTTATTTTTCCTTCATTTAGTCTCATAATAAGTTACTTGACTCTTGAGCACAACGTGACTGAGTCATTCAAGAGGGTACAGGTGCAACTGTGTACTCAAATGACAAGCAATTTTCCAGATTACATGGACAGGAGCACCACTTTTTAATGAAAATTCAGTCTTAGGTTCAAAAGTATAGTACCATGCCCACTGAACAAGGCTGCATTTTAAAATTAAACAAATCAAGCTGTGCAAGGTTACTCTTCAGACTTGATTTTTTTCCACCTCACTTATCTGACCTCCTCCTATTAGACATCAACCTGATTTGACTGAGTTTTCTTTGAAAAGATAGTCTTAAGCTTCAGGTAATGTCATCACATTGGAAAGCAAGTCACTTTTGGACCTTCTTCCTTTAAACAAGTATAGGAGAAAATAATGTCATTCCACAGTGATGTTTTAGGAGCCATGAAAATTACTGTGAATTCTTGGACCCCAAGTAATACTTTTAGAGTAAGGTCTCACTATCTTTTGCTATTCTCTAACTCTTCTATATAGTAATCTATCTGGTACTTTACACACCTAAAGAAGGCAAAATGAGATGCTGTTGTAGGGGCTCTCCAAATCTGTTCTGACCCAATTGCCTTTCAGTCACTCACAGTACAGTTGTTTCTTTGCTTTTCTAGTTTCTTAATTTAGGTCAATGTCTAAACATAGACAATTAAGTTGCTAGCAACAACCTCCAAGTTCAAAGTGCTAACTGTAGGAGTTTAAGCAAATGCACTTATACAGGAAAAGGAAAAAGCAAGCTTACACTTGTGAGTATACAAAACATAAAGTTTATTATTGTAGTATTATTTATTAATTATTTTCTACATGAAAACTATAATCCTACTTTTGCCATATCCTGTATGTGTAATGCCATAGCTGTTTATTCAATGATCCAGCTGCTCATCTTTAACACTTCCATAGATGGCCTACCCATTGCAAGAGTTTCTTGGTAGGTGACTAAAATTCCATTTTTCAACAGTCCCACATCTTCCAGATCCTTCCACTGTACAATTTTGAAAACTTTTTGTGTCTTTTCTTAAAGAATACATAATACATATATAGGATTCAAAATTCAAAAAGTTGTAAAAGACCTCTGTAAAGGTCTGTATCTTTCTCTCTCACTTTTGTCATGGGGTCAGCCACCTGGGGCCCCAGTTCAAAGGCAATTATGATCATCAGTTTTGTGTAGCTCCTTCCAAAGATATACTACCCACATAACAAGTATAAACACATATATTCTTTTTAAGTATATTTGATTGATTATACTACTACAGTAGTCCAACTTTTTTCTCCCTTTCATACCCCTCCTCCTGGCACCTCCCTCCATCCAGCATTCCACCCCTTTAATTCATATCCATGGGTCACACATATAAGTACATAATGGCTTCTCCATTTCCTATACTACTCTTAATCTCCCCCTATCTGTTCTGTGCCTACCAATTAGGTTTCTTATTCCCTGAACCTTTCCACCCAACCCCCCTCCATGCCCTCCCTGCTGATAAACCTCCATGTAATCTCCATTTCTGTGGTTCTGTTCCTCTTCTACTTGTTTGCTTAGCTTGGTTTTGTTTTGGGGTTTTTTAGGTTCAGCTGATGGTAGTTGTGAGTTTCTTGCCAATTTACTGTTCATAGTTTTGATCTTCTTCTTTTCTTAGATAAGTCCCTTTAACATTTCATATAATAAGGGCTTGGTGATGATGAACTCCTTTAACTTGACCTTATCTGAGAACCACTTTATCTGCCCTTCCATTCTAAATGACAGCTTTGCTGTATAGGTTAATCCCGGATATAGGTTCTTGCCTTTCATGACTCTGAATACTTCTTTCCAGTCTCTTCTTGCCTATAAGGTTTCTTTTCAGCAATCAGTGGAGAGTCTTACGGGAACTCCTTTGTAGGTAACTGTCTCCTTTTCTCTTGCTGCCTTTAAGATTCTCTCTTTATCTTTCATCTTGGGTAATGTAATTAGATGTGCCTTCGTGTGTTCCTCCTTTAGTCCAAGTTCTTTGGGACTCTGAGATTCCTGGACTAGCTGGAACTGTATTTTTTTTTTTTTTTTTTTTTTTTGCCAGATTGGGGGAGTTTTCCTTGATTATGTTTTCACATAAGTTTTCAATTTCTTGCTCTTCCTCTTCTCCTTCTGGCATCCCTATGATTCGGATGTTGGAACATTTAAAATTGTCCCGGAGGTTCCTAAATCTCTTGTCATTTTTTAAAAAAATTCTTCATTCTTCATTCTGTTCTGGTTCAGTGTTTATTTTCTTCCTTTTTTCCCCAAATCATTGCTTTGAGGTCCAGTTTCCTTGCCTTCACTGTTAGTTCCCTGTATATTCTTTATTTCACTTTTCATAGCCTTCACTTCTTATTTTGCATTAGTACTCATTCATTTCTGTGAGCATCCTGATTACCAGTGTTTTGAACTCTGCATCTATTAGGCTGGCTATCTCCTCATCATTTAGTTCTTTTTCTGGAGTTTTGATCTGTTCTTTTATTCAGGCCATATTTCTTTGTCTGGGTGTACCTGTCACATTGTAAGGGTTGGAGCCTTAGGTATTCACCAGTGTGGGGCAACCTACTTCACTGTGTTTTGGCACTATATGCGGGGAAAGAGTCAGAGAGGGAACAATGCCACTTGCTAGCTTGCTCAGCTCTCGCCCTGCTTTCAGTCATTTCCCTTGCTTCCCATAAGCGGATTGTGCCCTTTCAGGTGCTGATTTCCAAGTGGGTGGGTTTGTGCAGTTCTAGGATCCTGTGGGCCCCTCCAATGAACTCTCATGTGAGACTGGGTGTTTTCCCCACTGCCACAAACCCCAAGGTTTTTTCAGTCAGAGGTTTTGAGGCTTTATTTCCCCGTGCTGGAACCCTGGGTTGCATGGTCTGTCTCACTTTCCAGTTGTTCCTTCTAGTTTATCTCCACACAAATGTGGAATATCTCAGTCTACCAGTCGCTGCCTTGCCCACCCCTGTCCACTAGCCACTGCTTTGTTGTGTGTCCTAGCTGCCCTGGCTTCTTGTCTCCTCTTCTTCTACCAGTCTAGATGAATGTTTCTTTAACTCCTTGGTTGTTGGATTTCCATAGAGTTTGATTTTTCTGGCAGTTCTGGTTGTTTTTTTTTTAAATTGGTTGTTATCCTTTCTGGTTGTGCAAGGAAGGAAAGCGTATCTACCTATGCCTCCATCTTAGCCAGAAGTCTGCAGAAAAATCGACACATATATTCTTTTTTACACAACTAAATGTACATTGCTTTTGTCACTGCATAAATCAGCACATGGAGAATGCTCAGATCTTTTTTAATGACTACACAGAGGTTCATGTTATTGACATACCACATTGATTTAATCATTGCATTGCAAGGGGCATTTCAGTTGCTTTCAATCTTCTGCTATTAGAGCAATGCTGCCATGAACATTCTTGTACATCTCCTACATGTAAACATACCTGATAGTATAACTTCATTTTGTCAAATTGTTTGCCATGAAGGCTGTATAATTTATCCTTCCACCAATAATGTATAAGGGCCTATTTTCTACAACCTTATAAAATTAAGGAATTTTCAAATTTTTCATCTTTGCAAAAACATTGGTGAAAATGGAACCATGTTCTACTTAACCTTGAATTTCTCTGTGTGGTTTATCACAATTTCACATTATGTGCAGACGCCATTTATACGTCCTTTGCTGTAAACTGTTATCTCATCATCTTTTACCTGGGTTGTTGGTCTTTTTCACACTGAATTGTAAGAGTTCTTTGTATACTAAGAACATTCTCCCCCGTTTTGTTTTGTTTTGTTTTTCACTGAAATGAGCAGCAAATTTCCCCTCTGGACTGTTGTTTTACTTAAAATGGTTTTATATTTCTTGGGGAAAAAATGTAACATTTTTAAAAGCACTTACCAGGACTTATTTTCCTAGTAATTTTTTCCTCAAAGGCAAAATAATTTTATCAAGAAAATAAAGGTTTTAGCTAAAGTGAAAATATTTTGTTAAAGCAATATTATGTTTTTCTGTTAAAATATTCAGCAATGACTGTTGTGGCTCAGTGGATTGAGTGTCAACCTATGAACCAAAGGGTCGCAGTCTCCATCCCCAGTCAGGGCACAGGCCTGGGTTGTGGGCCAGGTCCCAGGTTGGGGGAATTCAAGAGGCAACCACACATCAATGTTCCTCTCTTCTTTCTCCCTCCCTTCCTCTCTCTCTAAAAATAAATGAATAAAATCTTTAAAAGAATACAAATAAAAAATTGATCAAGAAAGTATTTTCCTCAAATAGGATAATGGTTTTTACTGCTTTGTTTAATATACTTTTTATAATCGGAAGGAGGGGAGTTCAAAAGCATTAATCTAACAAGAGAAGTAGTTTATATAATCATAACATTGAATGGTTATCTAAAGAAAAAAATTTTAAAAGGCTTTAAATATAAAATTAGCATAACATCAAAAATCACCTTAATTTTCTATCATATATGGTAAGAAAATTTTCTAAATAGAATTGCAGTCCTTTATTATAAGCTTCTAATAGTACCATGCTATTCATTTTTAAAGGCTACTATGAAAATATTCTTTCCCTTATCTGATAGCCTACTGCTCAATTAACCTACACATTTTAACAAAAAGCCTACATTAGGTATAAATATAGAAGTGAACTGACCTTGTCTGCTGATACCTTTTTTATGTTCCAGAATAAGAGTCTCCTCTAAAAATTGGGCTATTAGAGAGACTTCTGGCCAAGATGGAGGTGTAGGTAGATTCACTGTGCCTCCTCCCACAACCAAAAGGACAATAATGAATTTTAAAACAAAAACAACCAGAACTGACAGAAAATCGAACTGTATGGAAGTTTGACAACAAAGGAATTAAAGAAGAAACATTCATCCAGACTGGTAGGAGGGGCAGAGACAGGCAGCCAGGGCAGAGAGAACTCATGGCAAGGAAATGGCTGGAGGACCCAGACAGGCAGCAGCTGGCACAGTGGATGGTCCCACATTTGCATGTGGATGAATGGAGAGGAACAACTGGGGAGTGAGACAGACCAAGCAACCCAGGGTCCCAGCACAAAGAAATAAAGCCTCAAAACTTCTGACTGAAAAAACTGGTGGAGGCTGAGGTGGCAGGAGAAACTCCCAGCCTCAAAGGAGAGTTTGTTGGAGAGATCCACAGGGTCCTAGAATGTACACAAAACCACCTACTCAGGAATCACCACCAAAAGGACCCAATTTGCTTGTGGGTAGTGGCAGAAGTGACTTAAAGCTGGCAGAGAGCTGTACAAGCAGCTTTGCTGCCTCTTGGATTCCTCCCCCACATATAGCAGCACATCACAGAGACATGGGTTGCCTCACCCTGGCAAGTACCTAAGGCTCCACCCCTTACTATGTAACAAGCACACTAAGACAAAAGCAAAATAGCCCAAATGATAGAACAGATCAAAACTCCAGAAAAAATACAACTAAGCGGTAAAGAGATAGCCAACCTATTAGATGCACAGTCCAAAACCCTAGTAATCAGAATGCTCACAGAATTGGTTGAGTGTGGCCACAAAATAGAGGAAAAGGTGAAGACTATGAAAAATGAAATAAAGAAAAATGTACATGGAACCAACAGTGACAGGAAGGAAACCAGAACTCAAATTAACCGTTTGGGTCAGAAGGAAGAAATAAGCATTCAACTAGAACAGAATGAAGAAACAAGAATTCAAAAAAATGAGGAGAGGCTTACAAACCTCCAGGACAACTTTAAACATCCCAACATGTGAATCATTAGGGTGCCAGAAGTAGAAGAGGAAGAGCAAGAAATTGAAAACTTATGTGAAAACATAATCAAGAAAAATTTCCCCAATCTGGTAAAGGAAATAAGACTTCCAGGAAGTCCAGGAAGCTCAGAGAGTCCCAAAGAAGTTGGACCCAAGGAGGAACACACCAAGGCACATCATGATTACATTAGCCAAGATGAAAGATAAAGAGAGAATCTTAAAGGCAGCAAGAGAAAAGGAGACAGTTACCTACAAATGAGTTCCCATCAGACTGTCAGCTGATTTCTCAAAAGAGACCTTACAGGCAAGAAAGGGCTGGAAAGAAGTATTCCAAATCATGAAAGTCAAGGACCTACATCCAAGATTGCTCTATCCAGCAAAGCTTTCATTTAGAATGGAAGGGAAGATAAAGCGCTTCTCAGATAAGGTCAAGTTCAAGGAGTTCATCCTCACCAAGCCCTTATTATATGAAATGTTAAAGGGACTTATCTAAGAAAAAGATGATAAAAAATAGTACAGTAAAAAGACAGCAAACTCACAGATATTAACAACCACACCTAAAACAAAACCAAACTAAGTAAACAGGTAGTATAGGAACAGAACCACAGAAATGGAGATCACATGGAGGGTTAGCAACAGGGCAGTGGGAGAAGGAGAGAGGGGGACAAGGTACAGAGCATAAGTAGCATAGATGGTGGGTAGAAAATAGACAGGGGGAGGGCAAGAATAGCGTGGGAAAAGTAGAAGCTAAAGAACTTAGGACACATGGACATGAACTAAAGGGAGGGGAATGTGGGTGGGAGGGTATGTGCAGGGTGGAGGGGAATGAAGGGGAAAATGGGACAACTGTAACAGCATAATCAATAAAATACATTAAAAAAAGAAAATGGACAGGGAGAGGTTAAGAATAGTATAGGAAATGCAGAAGCCAAAGAGCTTATATATACGATCCATGGACATGATCTAAGGTGTGGGGGAAATGCATGTGGGGGAAGGTATGCAGGATGGAGGGGAATAAAGGGGGGAAATGGGACAACTCTAATAGTATAATCAATAAAATATATTTTAAAAAATAAAAATAAAAATTGCTATGAATTTTCTAGAAAACCTAAAAATTGATCATAGAGGCAAAAGAACAGATACAATAATATTGTACTTTTTCTAGGCATTTCAAAATTATTTCTTTAAATGAACCACCATGATTCTTACCAGTCCTTATAAAAATTCTGGTAACTACATGATTTAGTATTACTCTCTACAAATGGGATAAAAACAACAGAGATTATCATGTAAAGTACAGGTATAAACTCACATTGAAAATACATTTAAGATTTTTTACATTAACATTTGAAAACAAAGAAAATGTTATTTGGTATATGAGATTATTTATTAGTATATGCTAAGTTCATTTCATTTTTAAAATTTATGAAATGTTATGTAAAAACTTATATCTTATGTAGATCTACTTATAACCACATTTTCAAAGTACTCTCGCAATATGAAACCAAACTGGTGGAATGATTTCTTAAACAAAAAATGTGGAACAAAATACATGGTGTGGATCAAATGAGAAGGGTAGGCTATATTTGAGAAAGAAAATCTCAAACAATGCATATATAATTATTTCTTATTATGCACTCATGTAATTATTATTTTTCATTCTTATGTTCATCACCATATTCTTTCTTTGGGAAGAAAAATATAGGGATGGTAATTTCAATGATATAAATACTATAAAACATTTCCTTCCCTTCACCACAGGCATCTAAAGATGAGACAGTTTTACCTCAACCAAAATGAATATTATTAAAGCAAAAGGAAAGCACAAACTCCTTTAGATGCAGAATTTCATCTATCTCAAATCTTGTATTCCTCTAAAAAATGTTACTTGTGTAAAACTGTAAAATCACCATTAAAATCAGTATTTTGAATTATAACACTAATTTGAAAAATACATTAACATCTACAACAGGTAATAAGACACTAAAACTGCTTTCCAACATCTAGCCTTCACTCTGTATTTTTTGAAAAGTGGGTACATTTGTACATAACATTGTGTACATTTTTTTTGTGATTTTTTGTGATTTATTTCAGGTTCTTGTGATTCCTTCTATGATTCTATTAAATTGTATGATTGGAACCTTAACTTTCAAAATATCACAAAAATTCTTTTTATCACATAAGTATTCTGGTTAGAAATAAATTTATTATTCCTATATTAACAAAGATTTACCCACAATCTAGCAGAGCAAATTTTCCACAACAGTGCTACTATTTCTCAGAATTTTATCTAGCAAAACTACTTTGTAAAGTTAGATGCAAGGAGGTACTAAGTAGTTCATGTGCCTTAGAATCACATTGACCTTGGCTTATTATATTCTGTAGGTACAAGATGCGTGAGTTTGGCTCTTCTTTCTGAACCTTAATTTCCACACTCATGTGTAAACTGGGGCTAGTAACATCTACCTTCCAGGTCACTACTGTCTCATTTAGAGATAATATTCATAAAGTACTTACCAAAGCGCCAGGGACAAGGTACATATTTTAATAAAATTGACCAAAGTAATCTTTTGCTTTAGGAAAATAACTTTGAATAAGCTAAAATAGGTATCAAAAACAACAATAAAACTAGAGCAAGGCAGGGAAATCCTTTCCTCACTCTACCATTTATGGAAAACAGTAGTAAAATTAAGGAAGCATACACTTCCATAATAAGAAATTAAAGTTATTTATCTATAGAACATATCTCCAATTTTTCAACAAACTATGTCTTCTTGTAAGTTTTACTGTTTTATCCCTTACATTTACATCCATTATCCACTTGGGGTTAATTTTGTCATATAAGTTCAATATGAGGTAGGGATCCAACCTCATTCTTTTATATGTAGCTAGCCACTTGTTCTACCAACAGTTGTTGAAAGAACTGTTCTTTCCCTCATTGATTTATCTTGACAGCTTTGTGAAAAACTACTTGACTGTACATTGATGGGTTTATTTCTGGATTCTCAATTCTGTGCTATTAATCCTTCTTTATCATTATGCAAGTACTACACTGACTTGATTACAAGACAGTTCTCTAGTAAGTTTTGAAAGGGGAAGTATGAGTTCTCCAACTTTGTTATTTTTTCAAGATTGTTTTGGCTAATCTGGGTCCCTTAAGTTTTCATATGACTTTTAGTTATCAGCTTGGCAATTTCTGACAAAAATAAAGTTTGGATTCTAATAAGAATTACACTAGGAAATAAGCCATTTTAACAGTATTAAATTTTTCAATTTATAAATGTTAGATGCTTTCTGTTTATTTGGATTATATCTAATTTCTTTTTCAAGAGTCTATAGTTTTCACAGTGCAAGTTTTGCACTTCTTTTGTTAAATTTACTCTAAATATTATATTCTTTTGATGTTTTTGTTAGTGGAATTTTAACAATTTTATATTTGGATTGTTCACTGCAGGTTAATAAAAATATAACTGATTTTTATTTATCTTGTACCTTGTAGTCCTGGCTAAACTTATTTATTAATTTTAATACCTTCTCATTGAATTTCTTAGGATTTTATACATATAACAACATATGATTTGCAAATAGTGATTTTCATAATTTTTGCCAATTATAGTTGATTTGCTGCACAGAACTGCTGTTCAAGAAGTGATCTCTGACATTTAACTTTTTGTTTAAAGCTTTTTAAAAATATTTTATTTATTAACTCTTAGAGACAAGGGAAGGGAGGGAGAAAATGAGGGAGAGAAACATCAATGTGTTACAGATACATCAACCAGTTGCCTCTCCCACGCCCCCAACTGGGGACCTGGCCTGCAACCGAGGCAATCTTTTGGTTCACAAGCTGGTGCTCCATCCACTGAGCCCAACCAGGTCTGCTATTTAACTTTTAATATAAATTTTATCAATACATAACTTATCTGAAATTGGAAGAACAAAAAGACTTTGTAATTTAAAACCACAGGAAAGTTTTACCAGTATCAAAAAGCTAGGTTTTTACTTTTATATAAAAAGCAAAATCTATTTAGGAACATGAACTGAAAAAAGTTTTTAAAAAATTGCCTTCCTTGCCACTATTAAATGTTACTTTTGATTACTGAGAGTTTTCTTTTTAGCCATTAGCACAAAAATTCTATTGGAATTAAAAAATTCAGTAGCCTAAGGATTGTCATTATTCTACCAGAGACATTGAAATTAAGAACAAACTGACAGTAACCAGAGGACCTAATGGGAGCAAAAGGGGGAAGGGTTTTCAGGAACATGTGTAAAGGACACATGGACAAAATCAAAGGTGGGTAGGATCTAGGGTGGGAAATGGGGATGGCTGGGGTGGTGAGGGAGTGGTAGGGGGAAAACAGAGACAACTGTACTTAAACAATAATAAAAAAAGAGAGAAAAGTAGTTAAAAAGATCTTTAGAAAATTTTCTATATGTGGCTCACTGTAGGTTACAAATGGTATCTAGGATCATCTGCAAGTGTTTTATAGCTTATTAGTAGTTAACATAAAGGATCAAGCAAAACATGTACATGTACATGTTTAAGTGCATGTACAGTACTCATTTTCCCATCACTGGGAAGGCTGAATTCCTAAGCTAATTTTCTTCGTATCAAGAGTACTCTGACATTTTTCTTTGAAGTGAGCTGTCTTCAGTATGAATTTAGTCTTTCATCATCTTTAAGATAGCAAATGTATTAATCTTTTTCCTTTATCATGAACTATTGTGACCAGTTTCACATTATGCAAAATAAAAAAATAGATACCTTCTTGAGAACCCAAAGGGGAACTGTAAAAATAATATAAAGAGATATCAGTTTATTTTTGATACTTTTGAGTTTATCATCTTAATAAGCTAAATGTTTCAACTTCATGTTTACCATGTTTTACAATTCTTAATTAATTCTTAGTCTATTCATTCCAACACTTGCATTCAGATCAGAAAAAAGACTTAAACACATAAAGTACTACACAACTTCTACTATTTCTTCATTTAACTTTTAGTTCTACCATGTTTTCTTCATTTCCTAAAAGTTTTATCCTCCCTGCTTTTTAATGTTTCATTAAAAATACTAATTTGCATTGGTTTGTGTATTTAAAAAAATTTTAAATAACATAAAACTTACCATCTTAACCATTTAAAGTATACAGTTGAGTGGTATTAAATATACACACATTTTTTGTGCTACCTGCTTCCATCATCACCAGTCCAACTCCAGAATTCTTTTCATCCTCCAAAACTGAAATTCTGTGTCCTTTAAACAACAATTCTCCATCTCCAACTCCTCCCAGGCCCTGGCAACCATCATTCAATTTTCTGTCTACAAATTTGACTACTCCTTTGTGACTGGTTTATGTTACTTAGTATAATGTCATCAAGGTTCATTCATGTTCATTCATTCAGCATGTGTCAAAATTTTCTTCCCCTTTTAAGGCTGAATAATATTTGACTGTGTGTACATATCATATTTTGTTTATCCACTCATTTATCAATGGATGCTTGGGTGGCTTCCATCTATTGGTGATTGTGAATAATGATGCTGAATATGGGTGTGCAAATATCATCACTCAAGACCTTTCCTTTTTTTGTTTGATAAATACTCAGCAGTGGAATTGCTGATACATGGTAATTCTAATCTTAATTATTTGAAACATCACTATTTTTACAGTAGCTGCATCATTTCATACTCCAACCAACAGTTCACAAGATGAACTGTTTCTCCACATCATTATCAACACTTATTATTTTCTGGATGTTGTTTGATAGTAGCCACTCTAAGGGTTGTGAGTTAATGTTCAATTGCAGTTTTAATTTGCATCTTGCTAATGGTTAGTAATGTTAACCATCTTTTCATGTGCATATTGCCCATTTATATATTTATCTTCTTTGAAGAAATGTCTATTCAAGTCCTTCGCCTATTTTCAAATCAGGTTGTGTGTTTGTTTTGCTGTTGAGTTGTTGAAATCCTTTATATATTCTGGATAATATTCTTTGTCAGATATATATTTTCTCCTATTCCATGGGCTGCATTTTCACCCTGTTGATTGTGTCCTTTGATGCACAAAAATTTCACATTTTGATGTAGACTAATTTACTTTTATTTTTATTTTGTTGACTAGGCTTTTAATGTCATTTTCAAGAAATGATCATCAAATCTAATGTTATACGGCTTTCCCATGTGTTCTCCTAAGAGTTTTATAGCTTTAGCTGTTACATTTACATCTTTTTAAAAAAGATTTTATTTATTTATTTGGAGAGAGAGAGGGGAAGGGAATAAGGAAGAGAGGGAGAGAAACATCAATCTGTGGTTGCCTCTTGTGCAGCCCCTACCAGGGACCTGACCCACAATCCAGGCATGTGCCCTGACTGGGAATTCAACTGGTGACCCTTTGGTTCACAGGTTGGCACTCAATCCACTGAGCCATACCAGCCAGGGCACATTTATGTCTTCAATACATGTTTAATTAATTTTATATTTGCTTTAAGGTAGAATCCAACTTCATTTTTTATTCTATCTATGCATCCATCCATCTATCATCTATTTTGTTCAATCGCTTCACCTTTTCCACCTAGCCCTGTAACCCTCTTCCCCAACACTATTTGTTGAAAAGACTGTTCTTTCCCATTTAATGGTTTTAGCACTCCAATCAAAATTATTTGACCATATAACTAAGGCTTTATTTCTGGGCATTCAAGTCTACTTCACTGGTTTATGTGTCTGTGGTATTCCAGTACAATGTTTTGATTACTTTAAAGTTTTGAAATGGGAAAGTGTGAGCTTTCCAACCATGTTCTTCTTTTACATTTTTTTTTTCTTTTTGGTGTACCTTGAGATTCAATGTGAATTGTGGGGGGTGGGGGATTTTTCCACTTCTGCAAAACTCCATTGGGATTTTGATAAGGATTGCACTGAATCTGTAAATTACTTTGGGTAGTATTGACATAACAACAACATTAAGTCTTCCAATCCACGAACATGAAATGACATTCCATTGTTTATATCTTCTTTAATTTCCTTTTTTTTTTTTTTTTAGTGGCAGGTGTTTATTTTCTGCCCCCCAACCACCACCAAGTGGGACTGCTCAGATATACAACACACACAGGCGTTAGCACCAGGGATGAGAACAGAACCCCTGGCCTCCCAGGAGAAGACAGGGCTCTCTCCCAGTCCTTGGTCCCATGGTGCGAGATAGAAGAAGAGGATGGCTTCTCTTTCCTGCCTTCACTGGGGACTGGGGGGGGGGGCCCACGAGCAAACTACCCCTTCCACTTCTAAGCCAAGGAGAAGCCACTTCGATGACATGTTTCATTCCAATTATTATAGTAAGTGGAGAAGGGAATGGCCTGGTCCCAGACATTACAAGGTAACATGTAAATGGTAAAGGAGAAGTACAGTTGGGGTTAGGCCATGACTAGGGGCAGGTGATACTCAGTATGTGTGTTAGGGAAAGAGCGGTTACTGGGCTTCTGAGCTTCGTTGCCCTTGGCATAGCAGGAAGGAGAGGGGAGATGAATGGGGCTTATTGTTTGGCATTGATGATGTCCACAAATTCAGGCCTGAAAGATACACCACCCACAAAGAAGCCATCCACATCAGGTTGGCTTGCCAGCTCCTTGAGGTTGCCCCAGTCACAGAACCTCCGAAATGATGTGGGTGCTCTTAGCCACTGCATCAGAGACATTGGACTTAAGCCATCTCCAGAGCTTTTCATGCACTTCCTGGGCCTGTTGAGGCGTTGCAGCCTGGCCTGTATCAATTGCCCACGTAGGCTAATAGGCCAGAAGAACCTTGCTACAGTTCTTCACATTATCTGCAATGACCCAGGTTTGTTTGAAAATGACCTTCTCAGTGATTCCAGCTTCCCTCTCATCTAGCCTCTTCCCAATGCAGGTGGTTCACTTCAAGCTCCTCAGACAGGGTATGAGCCACTTTCTGCCCAATCTGCTCATCTGACTCCCCAAAGACATGCTTTCTCTCCAAGTGCCCCAGGACTACCCATGTGGCTCCACAGTCTTTGATCATGCCAGGGCTAATCTCCCCAGTAAAGGCCCCATTAGTCACTTTGTAGCAGTTGTGGGCAGCCACAGCAACCTTGAGATCTAGCTTCTGCCTGGCAAAGTCAATGTAGGCGGTAGGGGGTGCACAAACCACCTCGGTGTCTGCTGGCACCTTGGCCTCATTCAGAGTGTTGATGAGTTCCCCAGATTCGCCTTCCGCCCATGCATCTTCCAGTTCCCCTCCATGAAAAACTTCCTGGAGGGCGCCATGGCGCTGGAGCTGGCACACTGAAGATCAGGATCACCTCTTCTTTCATTTCTTTTGGCAGCATCTTATAGTTTCTAGTGAATTGTAGTTTCCAGTGCACAGTACAAGTCTCTCTCCTCCAAAGGTAAGTTTATTCCTAAGTATCTTATTCTTTTCTTTTTTCTATTGTTGTTTAGTTTACCCCACCATGCCCCCTGCCCCACACATCCCCATCTCCCACCCTCAAACCTACCCCCTTTGGCTTGGTCCATGTGTCTTTTATACAGGCTCCTTGATGGTCCCCCCATTATCCCCTATTATCCCTCTCCCCCAGCCTCTCTGGTAACTGTCAGTTTGTCCTTTATTTCAATGTCTCTGGTTTTTTTGCTTGCTTGTTTTATTGATTAGGTTCCACTTATAGTTGAGATCTTATTCTTTTCTGTGCTTATTGTAATTTTCTGTGCTAAATGGAATTGTTTTTGCTTTGTATATTTTAAAATCTTATCTACAAATTCTTCTTTTTTAACAGCAAATCATAAAGATTTGTACATTTGCTGTGCTTTTCTAATTTGAAATATCTTATAACTTAAACATTTTCAATTAAATAAAAGAAGTGTGAAAACATGGGGTATCTGAAGCATTACTGTGCGCTAAGCAAATATGACTTTTCCTATACTACCTCTGGGGTCATTAACCTGTCACCTCAGAACTAGTTCATTTTTGCTTGATGTGGCAGTAGATAATCTAGAAAACCAGGTAAATAGTCACAGCTCTCCCCTCTGAGACCCTAAAAGCAGGGGTTTTACACTATTAAAATCTTCATACCAATGAGTATTTACTTACTCCACATAATTCAGATCAACTCTTTTCATAATAATGTCAAATGAAGCTCAAAACAAATATGCTTAGGAAAAAAGGAATATATGATCAAGAATACTCTCTTTTCAAATGGTTTGATGCTTCTAATAGTAGCTAAGTCAATAAATATGGGAAGTAGTTATTTTTCAGGGAAATTTGTAATGCATTAATTTTAATGTTTTTTAAATAGCCCTATTTTCCTCCTGAGCTCAAAAGTGAAACAGGAGGTAAAAATTCAGACACCACTTGAGATGTCAGGCCCATGGCCTCTAGTTTTCCAACATGGAATCTAAACAAGCACAGAGAAATAACAGTTCTAAGAAGTAACTGGGGCAGTGTTCTTATTAAGGCAAGGCTCTGCTTAGAAAAATATAGTGTTGAGGTATCAGATTACCACTACAGTAGCGACTCAAAACAGAATATGCTGAAGTCTACATTTTTGTAAAGTTAATTTTCCCCCAGGAAAATGCTAGATAATAATATTAATACTCTCTACAATACATACAATTTGCTACTGTCCACTTACAAAGCTATTCTTTTAAAACAATCATATAGAAAGAAGGAATGTAAAGAATGTAAAGAACCTAAGTTCATCACAAAATGTATCATAAGACAACTGTTTAACTCCCTCAAAGCTTTCATTTTAAGATAGTCAAGTGAAACATCTTTTAGCAACAAATGCTTCAGCAATTTTGGCATACAGAATGAATCACAACACGTAAAGAGAAGCAAGGAGACTACCATCAATTCATGAAGTAATCTCATTTACTTGTGACTCTAGCACATAAGAATATCAGCTTCTCTAGTGCAATAGCTTAACACTTACATCTAGCACACAGCCAGCATATTATAAGTATTTGCTGAATAAATGAATCCTCGTTAAGTTTTTACTTCTGGCATTTTCTAATTGGGATCAAGAAACTGCCATGCACTTAAAATCTCAGCAGGTCTTATTTCAGTGAAATTGTATCACTTTGATTTTCATATGGTGTTTAAATCTTTTTTTTTTAATTCTCATCCAAGGACAATTTTTTCATTGCTTCTAGAGAGAGAGGGAGGGATACAGAGAAACATGGATGGAAGAGAGAAACATTGATTGGTTGCCTCCCATATGCACTCCAACAAGGAATCAATCATATGAGTCCAGACTGGGAATGGAACCTGCAACCTAGGTATGTGCCCTGACTGGGAACTGAACCCACAACCCTTCAGTTATGGAACCATGTTCTAACCAGCTGAGCCACACAGGCCATGGCCTATTTACATCTTTTGATAAAAAGTCACTTTTCTCCAAAACAAAATGACATTTCCATGCAACCTAGCCTTAAGAAAAAGAATGTAAATTTATATACTATTTATTATACTAACTATATAGTAATTTCTGGGTTCATGCTGAAACTAGAAAAATGACACAAGCTAAAATAATAACCTCATACCATAGTACAAACACTAAATCTTATTCTAACATTATTCAGTACAGACACAAATTAAACTAAAGCAGTTCTGTTATGGATATTATCCAAGGGTTTTAAGTTCTTCAAAATAAATGTCACCATAAGATAAATTTAGCCTCAAAAATATCTCACAACATGAAATCTGAAGAAAATGTTTTATGAAGCTTCAGATTATCATTTTAAAAGAATGGTTACCTATCACAGAATTATAATTGAAGATGCTCTTCTCTGTAACAAAGCTAAATGTATCTCAGCAAAAAAAAAAAAAAAAAAAAAAAAAAAAAAAAAAAAAAAAAAAAAAAAAAAAAAAAAAAAAAAAAAAAAAAAAAAAAAAAAAAAAAAAAAAAAAAAAAAAAAAAAAAAAAAAAAAAAAAAAAAAAAAAAAAAAAAAAAAAAAAAAAAAAAAAAAAAAAAAAAAAAAAAAAAAAAAAAAAAAAAAAAAAAAAAAAA
>PVKU01001874.1:0-21027 GCA_004027475.1 Anoura caudifer | reverse complement strand
AACAACAAAATGAATCAGGTATCAGGAGCTGGTTTAGAATATAGCTAAATCTAGAAATGTATTTCCTAATTACCATAAGAGAAAAAAATTTCCATTTACATTCAGGTTCATAAAGAAAATGAAACAAATACATCTAAACAAATAGATTCAAAAGATGAGAGTCACTGAAAAAGTTAAAAATTGTTTTAAATACTCATAGAAAATTTCAACATTACCTCCCAAGAAAGAAAGAAAGAAAGAAAGAAAGAAAGAAAGAAAGAAAGAAAGAAAGAAAGAAAGAAAGAAAACTTACAGAGTATGTTTTCCCGCTGTTTGATACCACAACAGTATGAACTTGATCATTCAATTTTATTGAAAGCTCCCAGTTAGCCACTTGTGGTCTAACAATAGGCACTCTAGAGTAGAAAGAAAAGAAAAACAGTTAATAATTTCATACTTTTCCCTCTCAGTAAACTGATTTTCTTTTGATATTAAGTATGAAGAGTATAACTTCCAAAGACTATATTTCAAGGCATTTTATTTTAAAAGATTCTATCCTTAAAAAAAAACCTAGAAAGATTAAACACACACACACTCCAAGGACAACAGCATTCATTCTGAGATAATTGTGGTACCATTATGTACTTGAAGTACTATCATTTATTCTGTGAAATCAGTTGCATCATTTGTGACGGTTGTCCAAAGATTAACCTTCTTTAAGCAGTATTAGTTTCTTTTCAATATCTGATTACCATCCAAGACTTCTTTTTTAAAGAACTATAATGCTAGTCTTTTCTGTATTGAGTTTGCACAAAAACTGCACATAATTAACATATACAACTCAGTGAGTTTGGGCATATTTATTCACTCATGTTACCATCACCACAATAAAGGTAATAAACATTTCCATCACCTCCAAAAGTTTCCTTTTGTTTTTGGCTTTGTTTTGATAAGAATACAAACAACACCACTAATGCTAGCCCTATTTAACACACAAGTTTTTTGTTGTTTATGATCAATATTACATGGTCCACGAAAATTAGGTGAAGAAGCCAGAGACAAAATCAGTTTTAAAATACAAATATTCTATACAATTTTTTTAATTTATGATATTATAATGAGTCCTGAATTAAACTAATTTAAGTATTGCATGTTTACACTATTTATAGTTGTGAATATATTAACCACTAAATATGTAGTATTCAGACTCTGGCCTAAGTCATAGTTCTGAAAAAAATGTTGTAGGTAATGTTTTAATTTAAACTACCTCCTTACCATCACCTATTTCAAAAGGATTCTGAGTACTCAATTTTTTAAAGTCATAGTCACATAAATCTTTGAATATAATCAGATCACTTCTAGATATAATGTCTAATGGAGCATAATTAATCATTGAGGTGAATATTTATTCATCCCACTGCTTATTGACTTATTTCCTGAACAGAAATGTTTTAAATACTATAGAAGTAAAAATTAAAGTAAAAAAAAAGTGCTTCAACAAATCACTAATATTTTACACTGTAAGCCTGAAGCCTTTCTTGGGAATTTGAAGAGGGCTGATTTAGAACACAGAGCTTCACACCTGAGAGTTGGAAAAACCAACAGGGGATCATATGAGAGGTAGAGAAGGAGAGGAGAAAGAAAAGAACACAAGGCACAGAGGAGAGTCCTTCTGTGCACCAATTCCACCTCTGTTTTGGCACTCTATTCCACAGGGCATTTGTTTGTTTATGTTTGTCTCCTTGTTGGCCTGTGAGCTTCTAAAAGACCAAGATCATGCCTTATTTTTATGTATCCCAACCCCAGCACAGAGTCCAGAAAACTGGCTGAGGTGATAGGAGAAAAGGTAAAATTTGAGAACAACTATTATGTGCGTAGCTCTGGACAGAAGAGGCCGTGTCACCAAAGGGACACAGCATGAGCTACTGAAGGAGAGCGAACCTTGAGCTCCCAGATTACAACCTGACTGGTTTTGGACTCTGTAGATGACCTCATTAGACTCCACTTTGTTCACCTGCAACTGGGATTAAAAACCTGATTTAGGGGTATTGTGATGACAGAAATTCCCTCATAGCTAAATTACTGTGCAACATGGCTTTCTTAAATCTTTGTTGCTCTCTACATTAAGTTACTCTCCTGCTCTAGACTGTTCCAAGATTTTCTACTTCAGATCAGGTTAAATCTTAACTTATCTACCATTCAAATTTCTTAAAAAATCAGACCCCTGTCTTTTTATCCATTTTTATTTCTGATTATTTTCTGAATTGGTTGGGCCAAGTGCTTCAATTGCTTCTCAAACCAAACCAAGTGAACCTAAGATGAGCAAGAGAAATCCGTACAGTGGTTACAAACTCAGACTCTGGAGACTTCCAGTTTGCCATTAGTTAGTTTGACTTTGAGCAAACTTTCAAGTTTCAGTTTCCTTATGCACAAAATTAGGATAATCATAATATCTGCATCATAGTGATGTATTGAGGATTAAAGTAAATAATGCGGGTAAGTTATGATTAGTCCCAGCTCTAGGACTATATCCTTGTTTTACCTCTTAACTGAAATCCCTTTAAGGAAACTGAATTCCTTTTCTCTGCTTCACAAACTAACAGATTTTTCAAGAATATTCTCTCTCACATACACTGTTCCCTAATTATAGTACAAACTTCAGTGATCTCTCTTCCACTTAACCTATATTATAGGTTTAATATTTCCACAATTTAGTAGCCCAATGAAGGTAACTATTTCAAGTAAATGTGGAGACACTTTGTAGTTATGCAACAAGCCCCTGTTTCCAGAGGAGCAGGGAATTTGTTGATCCCAACATCCTGTTCAAACCCAAAATACCATTTCCCACAGAAAGCAATCTTACAGCTGATGGTGAGATAGAGTTGCTTCTCTTCAGAACCTAACTACTATTTATTTTTCCACTCTTTTATTTTGATCCACATCCGTTTCGTATGTTATAACCTCCCCAAGAGGGAGCTTGTAGCACAGGGTCTTTTGAGTTAAAATGCTGAGGTCTCATTTCAGCCCATTCTCTTCCTAGCAATGTCCCAAGGAACTCACTCAATCCTTAGGAACCAAAATTCCCACAACTGTAAGACACGGACCAGAGCAAAGTTGGAGAGGTAACAGGAAAGCTGTTGCGTCTTCTCAGCACATACCCTGAAGTGGCACTCCTCCAAAATTGCTTTTAAGGTAATATGTTAGTAGGGTATAGGAAAGAGGTTTCACTGTGAAAGCAAAACTTTGAAATACTAAGAAAAGCCAGTCAATGTGGAAACTCTTTACAAATTCACTCTTTCACAACAAAATTTGCTAGGATTTCTTCTGGATTTTCATAAGTTTCAAAGTAGTTTTGTTTTTAAATAAAATGGGTAGGGTTGGGCATATACACCCAATATAAATATCAATAAGCTCTGCAGTAGAAATGAACTATTATAAACTATAAATAAAAATAATAATACATACCTACCTAAAAGTACATATGCACTATTTCTTCAAAATTATTAAAACCACATTAACAATGATTGATATTAATTCTACCAGCATAAACATGTTTATAATGGTAATAATTATCTAAAGTTATATTTTAATTTTTGAGAAGAATTACATTTATCCAGTAAACCCAAAATAGTCCCAGAGAAGATTTTTATAAATGACGCTCTAAAACTGAGGGGGCAACACTGTTGGAGCGTCACTCAACTCCTCATAGTAATAATACTCAGAAAACAGCTACCCTTACAGAAGTATGTGTCTAAGTGAAAGAGGCTATATCTAACAAAAAATTTCATCTGTACAACTTAATAGTTATGTGGAAAGCTGATATAATTTAAGCTACCACTTCAAAACACAAACAACTCCCCAAACAAACAGACCAACAAACAGTGAGTCCTGGCCAGGTAGTTTAGTTGGTTACAGCACTGTCCCGATACACCAAGGTTGTAGGTTTGATCCCTAGTCAGGGCACATACAAGAATCAACCAATGAATGCACGAATAAGTGGAACAACAAAGCGATGTTTCTCTCCCCTCCCTTCCTCACTCTCTCTCAAATTAATAAAAACTTTTTAAAAAGCAGCAAAAAGGAATTCACATAAACAGCTACTCACAAAGCAAATCAAATAATAGCTGTTCCCCAGGACTGTTTAGTTTGATTGTCATCAACCAGCCAGAATGAATATGCTCAATAAAACTATTTTTTTCTATATTTTATGACAAAAACTATCAGGGATTCTCACAAATATTAATGCTAACACATTTAGCTTATTGAAACATTTTAGTCAAAATAAAGTACATGTCATACTAACTCAAATACATTGCTACTACATGTCGTTTTTAAAGCAGATTTTATGTGAACATAACTAAAAGCATCTTTAGTTAGCAGGGATTATAAACATCTCAAAGCCATATTATCAGACCCTTGGAAAAGCTGGTTTGTAATGGTGCCATTACCTATTTCAGAGTGAAATCCTGAGTTAAAACAATGTTAGTGGTTAAAGAATCATTAAGCAATCCTTCATCATAACTTTTCACAGTAGGTGGTCTGTAAAATGATCAAGAATAATATGCTACATTCCATAGCCACAGAGGTCAGCTTCTGCATAAAAATTTGTGCAGGAAGAAAAGGCCTTCAGAAAAGTGGGCCATTCATCTGAACCAAGTTCAGAGAATTTCCAGCACAGTGAAAAGATATGTTATGCAAGCACATAGATGTATTCAGTGGGGGTAGACAGAACCAGCCTCATGGAGACTACAAAGGAGCCCTCCCATGGCTCATGAATAAGTCGAGGAAATGATCAGAAAAAAAAGAGAAATGTTTAGACAGATGGCCCACTTTAAATGCCTGAGAGGGGGCATAAGCAATTTTAATGAAATTTTAGATCTAGCATATGAATTGTTTCGTATTTCCTCCAGGAAAAAAGAACCCTAAGTAAGACAAAAATTCAGTAATTCACTGAAAAACTCACTTTTAAGCAAGTTGGGATGGAGGCAAGAGTCACAAATACAAGTTTTATTAGTGCAGTAAATTCATATAAAATTCTTCACAGAGCCATCAGCTATCAAGATGAATATAAAAGGCATGGATTGAACAGATTAAAGGAATTTTAAACACAAGTCTACTGCCAAGCCAAACAAAAACCTAAGCCATATTATACGAGAACTTACAACACTCCAACATTAAAGTTTATCACTGCAGAAGAAAGATAAAAGCAGCATTTTCAGAGAACCTGTCCGAAGCTAGAAACTGTCACAGTGCAGGAGTGGAATTCTGCCTGTACACAACTTAAAATGTGTCCATTTACACATGTAAGTCCTTGTAAAACATCATGTATCACAAAACAGTGCCTAGAAATAGTTAGGGAACACACCCAAGTTTAGTGTCATTAATATTATAAATACTTACACAAATAAATTAATCTAGAAATGAATAAGGTTTTCATAATCATATATTTTCATATTATGCATACCCTATTTCTTTCTTCCACCAATTAGGATTTAAGGTTATCAATTAAAACTTTGGGCACGATTGGTTGGGAAAGGCAATGTATGAGGTCTGTCCAGAAAGTATCTATCATGCACTATGAAAAATAGAGATACTTACTGAAAAAGATACAAGTTGATACAAGGAATATTGTACACAGGACAATGATGTCTCAGTCTCCTTCAAAGTAGGTACCTTGGGACCTCACACAGTTCTCCCAATTGCTATCAGCTAACCTGTTCTATTTTCCAGAATCTCATCAACAATCTGAAATCTCTTCCTTTTAAAAGGTGATTTTACTTTGGGGAAAATCCATAAATTGCAAGGTGCAAAATATGGGGTTTAGGGGGGCTGAGTCACCTGGGTGATTTGATGTTTCACCAAAAAACTCTGCACGAGACGTGATACATGAGTGGGCACACTGTAATGATGAAGCTGCCAATCACCAGTTGCCCATAGCTCTGGCCTTCTGAATCATTTGAATAATTTCTACAGAGGAATGTTCAAACTTAACACAAAATTTGATACAGATTAGTTGCTCTACTTGCTCAGTCATTTTGAATGCGGTAGCCACGTAGTACACATGCTCACTCAATCATGTCTATCACCCCCACTGACTAGAAGAGTGAAGTCATCATTGTTCAAACATGTGCATTCCAGTCCACTCTCCTTGGCTGCCAGGTTACATTGATGTCATACAAACCATTTTTGTTATATTAACAATGGTTGGACTTTTTCCAGACAGACCTCAACATATAGCCATCAACTCCACATGCTATAGTGTCTGACTGACTACTGAGCACTGACCACCAAAGGTATGTGACTGTCTGCCTTATGTCTCCGTTTCCTTCTCAGTGAGACAAAGATAATAAAAATACCCAACTCGTATGTTGACTAAATGAGATAAAAGAAATGGAATGCTTAGACCAGTGCTTTGCACAAAAATGCTACTTAAGTGTTATTATCAACATCATTATCATAATTTGGTACAATATCTGAAATTCTCCTATATTATTTCAACAACCCTGTTATTTTTAGATATTAATATATATTTTATACATCGTGAAGTCCATAAATCGTGAGTTCCACCATTCACCTTTCCAACAGAAATGCCCCCTCCCCACAATAGTTAAATGATCAATTAGACTAAAGTGTAACATAAACAGACTCCAAATAGATATACTCTTATAAGTGACTCTTTTTTGTTTGCCCAATATAATGTTTTTGAGTTGCACTCATATTGAATAGTCCATTCTGATTTTACTGCTGAGCAGTAGTCTATTGTTCAAGCATGCTAAAATCAGCTCATCCTTTTGTTGAAGGATGTTTAGGTTGCTTCCAGTTAGGGGTGCTTATGAATAAATCTATAAATGTTCTTTATACAAGTCTTTTTTGAGGATGTATAGTTCTTGTGCATAAAAAAATATAGGATTGGAAACACTATGGTAAACATATGTTTAATTTTGTAAAAACTTCCAATGTGTCTTCCAAAATATTTAAAACAAATCTGTACTCTCACCAGCAATGTAATTTGCTCCATATCCTTGCCATCATTTGGCATTGTTAGTCTCTCTATACTCCTAGCCATGCTAGTGACTGAGAAACCACATCTCATTACAGTTTAATGTGCATTTGCCTTATAACTAATAATGTTAAAGTACCAAACGTTAGTGCATATTGGCCATTTGTATTGAAATTTTTGCCTATTTTAAATTAGGAAGTTGGCCTTATTATTATTTGGGGGAGCTCTTTTCCTGTGGCTTATTAATTTTCTTTAAAATATCATACCTTCAGCAATTTCTTTAAATTAATGGACTTAATTTTTTATTATTTATTTACCTTTAGAGAAAGAGGAAAGGACAGAGAAAAACATCAGTATGTGATACATCAATTGGTTACCTCTCTCATGACCCCAACAGGGGACCCAGGCATGTGCCCTGATTGGGAATTGAACCAGCAACCTTTTGGTTCACAGGCTGGTGCTCAATCCACTGAGCCACACCAGCCAGGGCTGGAATTATTTTTTTAGAGCAGTTTTACATTTTCAGAAAAACTGAGCAGAGATAAAACCTACCACCTAAATATGTGCCCTGACTGGGAATTGAACCCACAACCCTTTGGCTACTAGACAACACTCCAATCAACTGAGCCACACTGGCCAGGGCCACAATAGAGTCTCCTTTAAGAATATTTCTTCTCATCCTGGCCAGGTGGCTTAGTTGCTTGGAGTATCATCCCAAATACAAAAATGTTGCAGGTTCAATTTTTGGTTCAGGTACATACCTGAGTTGTGGGTTCAAGCCCTGGTCAGGGAGTGTCTGGGAGGCAACTGATTGAGTTGTTTCTCATATCAATGCCTCTCTCTCTCTCTCACCCCCTCTCCCTCCCCCTTTCTCTCTGAAATCAATAAAACAAATCTTTGGGTGAGGATAAAAAATGGCTATTTCTTCTTATAATTATGCAATATTTATATGACTGTTCTCAATTTAGTGACATGAATAACCCTTCAAGTAAAGCTCCTGGTACACATGTGTAACCCAGTATTTTTCCCTCTTTTCTTCTCTGTCTTTGAATGTAATATAATGTTAAAACAACACAGAAAAGTCCCAGTTCCTATAAAAATGTCAGGGTAGCTTATTTCCAAGTAACCCCCCTCCAATTATAAACTCCAGAGAAGATATGTAATACATAACAACTTTTAAAAATTGTGAACAGCCCATTGATATAAAATTCACACATCATAAATTGAACCCATCTGAAGTATACAATTCAATGGGTTTTTGTATATTCACAAAATTTTGCACCCATCACTGCAAGCATTTAAAAAATACTTTTATAATCCCCAAAAAGGAAACTCTGGACCCATCAGTGGTTACTCCACATTCCCCCTGCCAATCTCTGCAGCTCTGCATGACTACTAATGCCTTTCCTATTTCTATAAAATTGCTTATTTCTAGACATTTCATATAAATTGAATCATAAAATTAGTGGTCTATTGTGACTGCTTTCTTTCATTTAGCATAATGTTTTCAAATTTCATCCATGTTGTATAAAGTATCATTACTACATTTATTTTTTATTAATATTCCATTGTATAAGGATGACAAATTTTATTTAATATATTAAATATACATGTATATATTCATTATTTCATGGACAGAAGTGTTGTTACCGCTGGTTGCTTATGATGAAAATGCCATTCTGGATATTTGTATACAATATCTCTATGGACGTATGAGTTCACTTCCCTTGGGTATATACCAAGGAGTAGAATAGCTGGGTCATGTTTTAATGTTTGACATTTTGAGAAACTGTCCAATTATTTCCAGGCTTGCAACACTTTACTCATAAATTCCCTCCAGGAATGTATGAGGATTCCAATTTCTACATATCCTCATCAGTACTAATTTACTTTCTTTTTTATTATAACCATTCTAGTGGGTATAAACTGGTTTCAAATTGCGGGGGGCTGGTTTAAATTGTTTTTTTTATTGTATGTTTTTCCCTTACCATTTATCCCCCTTATACACTATTCCACCTCCACTCACCACCTCCTCACAATCATCACTCTGTTGTTCATGTCCATGAGTCCTCGTTCCATTTTGTTCAATCTCCCACCCCCCATCCCACAGCTCTCAGCCAGCTCTCTGAGTCTGTCTCTATTTTGCTTACTAGTTCAGTTTGTTCCTTAGATTCACACATGAGTGAATTCATTTTCCTAATGACTAATGATATTGAGCATCTTTTCATAGGCTTGTTCGCCATTTGTATACTTTGTTGGGAAAAAATTCTACTCATGTCTTTTTCCCATTTTTAAACTGTTATTGTCTTTATTATTGAATTATAAGATTTTACATATTCTAGACAAAAACTCTATCAAATATATGATTTTCAAGTATTTTCTCCCATTCTACAGGCTGCCTTTTGACTTTCTTGATGCTATATTTTAAAGGACAAAAGTTTTAAATTTTTATAAAGTCCAATTGGTCTATTTTTTTCTTTTGTTGCTTGTACTTTGGCATTTTACATAAGAAAAAGTTGCCTAACTAAAGATAACAAAGAATAATTCCTATCTTTTCTTCTAAAAGTTTTATAGTTTATCTCTTTTAGAGCTATGATTTAAGTTATTGTTTATGTGTTGTGTAGGAAGAGAACCAACTTCATTCTTTTATATGAAAATATCCAGTTATAAACCATAGACATGATCACTGGAATTTCCTCAGAAAACTGAAAATGGAACTGCCTTTTGACCCAGCAATTCCACTGTTGGGATTATCTCTAAGAATCTTGAAAGAGCAATTCAAAAGAACCTATGCACCCCAATGTTCATAGCGGCACAATTTACAATAGCCAAGTGCTGGAAGCAATGTTAAGTGCCCAGCAGTAAATGAGTGGATGAAAAAATCATGGTATACTTACACAATGGAATACTACACAGCAGAAAGAAAGAAGGATCTCCTACTTTTTGCAACAACATGGATGGATCTGAAGGGCATTATGCTAAGTGAAATAAGCCAGGCAGTGAAAGACAAATACCTTACAATCTCACCTATAAGTGGAGCCTAATCAACAAAACAAACAAGCAAAATATAACCAGAGACATTGAAATAAAGAACCGACAATAATCAGAGGGGAGGTGGGAGGGGATAATAGGGGGGAAAGGGAGAAGGGTTATCAAGGAACATGTATAAAGGACACATCCAAAGCGGGACAGGATGGAGGGTGGAATGTAGGGATGGCTGGCATGGCGGGGAGTGGTGGCAGGGAAATGGAGACAACTATACTTGAACAACGATAAAAAAATAAATAAATAATTTCTTAAAAAGTAATTATAAACTCTAAAGTAATTTAAACCATATGCTTCTATTGTGGTCTGCCTTTTTCTTTCTAGTTTTTGTCTTAAAAATGTAAAATATATAAATATTTACTGTCATCTTTTTCAAAATGTAGAATTAAAATTGGTGTTTCACATAAGGAGAGAATCTTAAAAGCAGCAAGAGAAAAGGAGACAGTTACTTACAAAGGAACTCCAATAAGACTATCAACTGATTTCTCAAAAGAAACCTTACAGGCAAGAACGGGATGGAAAGAAGTATTCCAAGTCATGAAAGGCAAGGACCCACATCCAAGATTGCTCTATCCAGCAAAGCTTTCATTTAGAATGGAAGAGCGCACAAAGTGCTTCCCAGATAAGGTCAAGTTAAAGGAGTTCATCATCATCAAGCCACTATTATATGAAATGATAAAGGGACTTATCTAAGAAAAAGATAATCAAGAATATGAACAGTAAAATGACAAAAAACTCATAACTATTAACTGAACTTAAAAAATACAAAACTAAAAATGAAGTGAGGAAACACTAGAACAGGAACAGAATCACAGAAAAGGAGATCACATGGAGGGTTATCAGTGGGGGAGTGGGAAGGGAATAGAGGGGGGAAAAGGTACAGGTAATACATAGCATAAATGGTAGGTACAAAGTAGACAGGGGTAGGTTAAGAATAGTATAGGAAATATAGAAGCCAAGGAACTTATATGTATGACCCATGAACATGAACTAAAGAGTGAGAGGGGGTATGCAGAGCTCAGGGGAATAAAGGGGAAGGTGGGAAATAGGACAACTGTAATAGCATAATCAATAAAATATATTTTAAAAATTGGTGTTTCATGAAAAAAAATATGCAGTTACCCCAGCAGCATTTATAGCACATATTATTTTTTACTCATTAAATTGTCTCCAAATACTTTTTGAAATCAACTAATCATTAATGTAGCAACATAGTCCTGGACTCTTAATTCTACTCCATTGATCACCACCTCTATCCTTATGCTAGTATTACAGTTTTGATTACCATAATAAGTTATGAAGACAGGAATTATGAGTCCTGCATTTTGTTCTTCTTTTCAAGACTGTTTTGGATATGATGAGTCCCTTGAATTTTCATATGAACTTTGGAACAAGGTATCTATTTTTAAAAAAAACACAGTTGGCATTTTGGTAGCAAATGTTCCAAATGTGTGTGTCAGGTTGGTGTGTATTATTGCAACCTTAATATCAAGTCTCCTGATCCATTGTGTGGGATATTTTTCCACTTATTCAAGTTGTCTTTAATTTATTTCAACAATTGTTTTATAGTTTTCAAATCTTGTACTTCTTTTAAAAAATTGTGCTTAAGTATTGTATTCTTTTTGGTGTTATTGCAAATAAAACTGTTTTGTTAATTCATTTCTCAGTATGGACATGGCTACTGTATAAAAATAAAATTGGTATTTGCATTCTTGTGGTATTTGCAACAACACATTTTTTTAGTTCTAACCCTAACCCTAACCTCCCCCTGTCTATTTTCTACCTACCATTTATGCTTCCTATTCCATGTACCTATTCTCCCCTCCTTTCTCTCCCCACTGATAATCCTCCATGTGACCTCCATTTCTGTGATTCTGTTCCTGTTATAGTTGTTTGTTTAGTTTGTTGTTTTTGTTTTTGTTTTAGGTTCACTTGATGATAGTTGTGACTTTGTTGTCATTTTATTGTTCATATTTCTGATCATCTTCTTTTTCTTAGATAAGTCCCTTCACCATTTCATATAATAAGGGCTGGACAATGGTGAACTCCTTTAACTTGCAGGGAGGCACTTTATCTGCCCTTCCATTCTAAATGAAAGCTTTGCTGGATAGAGCAATCCTGGATGTAGATCTTTGCCTTTCATGACTTGGAATATTGTTTCGAAGCTCCTTCTTGCCTGCAAGGGTTTCTTTTGAGAAATTAGCTGACAGTCTTATGGGAACTCCTTGTAGATAACTGTCTCCTTTTTTCTTGCTGCTTTCAAGATTCTCTCTTTATCCTTACTCTTGGGTAACTTAATTATGACATGCCTTGGTGTGTTTCTTCTTGGATCCAATTTATTTGTAACTCTCTAAGCTTCCTGGACTTCCTGGAAGCCCAATTTCTTTGCCAGATCAGAAAAGTTCTCCTTCATTATTTTTTCAGATAAGTTTTCAATTTCTTGCTCTTCCTCCTCTCCTTCTGGCACCCCTATGATTCAGACATTGGAACATGTAAAACTGTCCTGGAGATAACTGAGCCTTTCCTATTTTTTTGAATTCTTGTTTCTGCATTGTGTTCTGGTTGAATGTTTACTTCTTCTGTCTGCTCCAAATTATTGATTTGAGTCCTGGTTTCCTTCATTTCACTGTTGGTTCCCTGTACATGTCTCTTCATTTCACTTTGCATGGCCTTCACTTCTTCCTCTATTTTATGACCATACTCAACCATTTTTGTGAGCATCCTGATTACCAATGTTTTGAACTCTGCATCTGATAGGTAGGCTACCTCTTCATCACTTAGCTCTGTTCTTGGAGTTTTGATCTATTTTTTTCATTTGGGACATATTTTCTTGTCTGGGTGCACCTGTTATGTTGTAAGGGGTAGAACCTTAGGTATTCACCAGGTAGGGCAACCCACATTGCTGCATTGTGGAGCTTTATGTGGGAGGGGTCCAAGAGGGAACAATGACACTTGCTCACCTCTCAGCTAGCTTTCAGTCACCTCCTCTGCTACCCACAAAAAATGTGGACCCTTCTGGTGCTGATTCTCAGGTGGGTGGGTTTGTTTATATTCTAGGACCCTTTGGGTCTAACGAACTCTCCTGTGAGGCTGGGAGTGTCTCCTGCCACTGCAACCCCCATAGATTTTTACTGGCAGAGGTTATAAGGCTTTCTTTTTCCACGCTGGAACCTGGGTTGTGCTGTCTTGCTCCCCAGTTGTTTCTCCTGGTTTATCTGCATGCAAATGTGGGACTGCCCAGTCCACCAGCTGCCGCCTTTCCCACCCAGTCCTCCATCCACCACCTTGTGGAGTGTCCTCTCTGCCATGGCTGTCCATCTCCACCCCTCCTACCAGTAAAAATGAATGTTTCTTCTTTAAGTCCTTGGCTGTTGGACATCCACACTGTTTGATTTTTCTGTCAGTTCTGGTTGGTTTTTGTTTTAAAATTTGTTGTTGTCCTTTTGGTTGTGTGAGGAGGCAAAGTGTATCTACCTACACCTCCATCTTGGCCAGAAAACTTAACTTTGGGTTTCAAAAATGGCCTTCATCGGGTTCAGAATGTTCCCTTCTATTCCTAGTTAGTTTTATTTTAAGCATGAAAATTGCTTAATATTTTCAATATTAAACAATACTGCTGAATATTGTGATTTCTTTTCTGCATTTACTGTGATTTTTGTCCTTTTCCTAATAATATGGTATATCACATCGAATGATACTGTAAAACCAACTTCGTATTCCTAGGATAAATTTCACTTGATCATGGTGTATAGTTAGTTTCTACAGTCTTGGATTCTGTGCGCTAATATGTTGTTGAGGATTCTTACATTAATATTTATGAAGGAATATAGATCTTTCATTTTCCTGTGACATCTTCATCTCTTTTGGTAACATGGTAATATGAGCCACATAGAATGAGTTGCAAATTTTTTTTCTCCTTTTCTATATTTGAAAGACTATTTTAAAAATTAGTACTAATTAATTTCTTTCTAAATACTTCATTAAATTCACCAGTGAAGCTATCTGGCAACAGACCCTTCTGGTAAGTATTGTGATGACTAATTCAGTCTTTTTCAAGTCCATTCAGATTCTCTATTTATTTTTAGTCACTATCAGTAATTTGCATCTTTCTACAAATTTCTCCATTTTTTCTAAGTCATCTAATTTGCTGGTGTGCAATCACATTATTCCCTCATTATCGTTTCAATTTCTGTAAGGCTTATGTATACCTGGTCTTTAATTACTGGTTTTAGCAATTTGAGCCCCCTCCCTTTTTGTCTAGGCCAGTATATCCAGAGGTCATTTTCTTATCTTCCCAAGATCCAATTTCTACTTTTACAATTTCCTCTATTGTTTTTCTATTCTCATTTAATTTACTTCCACTTTCATCTTCAGTATTTCCTTCCCTCCACTTGCTTTGAATTTGGTTTGCTCTTCTTTATTTTCCTAAATTGAAAGATGAGGTGATTAATTTGGAGTCCTTCTTATTTTTTAATATGTGTTTACAGCTTTAATTTTGCTGCTAACCTTTAGATACAACCCATGTAGTTTTGAATATTGTGTGTGGTTTTTATTCACCTCAAAATACATCCTAATTTCTCTTGTAACTTATTCTTTAATATGTTGGTTGTTTAGGAGTGTCTAATTTCCACATACTTGTGATTTTCCCAAATTTACTTTATTGTTGATTCTAATTTCATTCAATTGTTGTTGGAAAACATACTTTATATGATTTCAATCCTGTTAAATTTAATGAGGCCTCTTTTATGGCCTAGTACATAATAGGGTAGTAATGGTCTACCCTGGAAAATGTTGCACATGCACTTGAGAAGTTGCATATTTTGCTGCTGTTTGAATTATTCTATATACGAGCTCTGTATGGAAAAACTCCAACCATTGTTAATATAATGAGAATGGTTTGTGTGACATCAATGTAACCTGGCAGTCAAGGAGAGTGGACTGAAATGTGCATACATGAACAATGACAACTTCACGGTACTAGTCAGCGGGAGCAGTAGATACCATTGAGTGAGCATCTGTACTGTGTGGCCACCACATTCAAAGTGACCGAGTGAGTAGAGCAATGAATCTACATCGAATTTGCATTAAGCTTGACCATTCCTCCTAGGGAAGTATTCGGATAATTCAGAAGTCCCCCGCTATGGGCAACTGGTGATTGGCTGCTTCATCAGGACAATGCACCCACTCATGTATCATGTCTCATTCAGAGTTCTTTGGTGAAATATCAAATCATACAGGTGACTCAGCCCCCTTAGCACCCAGATATGGCAGCCTGTGACTTCTAGCTTTTCTCAAAACTAAAATCATCTTTGAAAGAGAGGAGTTTTCAGACCATCAGTGGGATCAGGAAAACACAACATGGCAGCTCATGGTGACTAGAAGAACTGTGTGAGGTCCCAAGGTGCCGACTTTGAAGGGGACTGAGGCATCATTGTCCTGTGTGTAATGTTTCTTGTATATTGTATCTTCATTGATAAATGTCACTATTTTTTCATAGTACATGGATGGATACTTTCTGGGCAGAGCTCATATATCCATTAGCTCTATTTGCTGTATGGTGTTGCTCACGTCCCTCCTTCCTTGTTGACCTTCTGTCTAGTTGTCCTACCCATTAGGAAATGTAGTTTGTTAAAGTCTCCAACTGTTATTGTTGAATTGTTGATTTCTTCTTTTAATTATCTGTTTTACTTCACATATTTGGAAACTGTGCAGTTGGTGACATAGATAGCAAGTTCTTGAAAACCATCATTTCATTTAATGTCATTTTGGACAAACTTGATGATGAAAATAAATGATTCCCACCTAGGGCCACTGTCTGTGTTGACTTTGCATGTAAGTTGAGCTGCCATGTCTAAATTGTCCCAGTCTGAGAGAGTGGGTGTGTATAATTGCACCCTGCAGTGGAAGGGATCCTGTCCATGGTTGGTTCCCATCTCGTAACCTCAGCTGCCCAAATAGACTCCAGCCCCCACAACTTCAAACTAGAATAAGACAGTTGGAAAACAATTATTTTTTTATTAACCTTTCCAAAATTTAAATATACGTTACATTTATTATGAAGTTTAATATAAGAAGTATTTTGGGCCTTTATTTAGAAGTTTGGTGATGTTTTTGTGAATGTAAATATGCTATAGGAACTCAACACTTGTTTATATCAATTAGTCTATGTAAATTGATTGTGTTATATGTCATTTTGCTTAAAGTCACAGTTTCCAATAATCTATTGACAGACATTGAAGATTTATTTACTCTATGTTCATAATTGTTACAGCTTTCTGATGAATTGACCCTTTTATCATTATTAAATATCCCGATTTATCTCCAGTAACAATGTTTATCTTAAAAAATGTTTCACATTCGTAACACTAGTATTTCAAATATAGTATGTCTGATAAGTCTTTCTGTCCTTTTATTTTAAAGTTATAGTGTCTTTAAATCTAAACTAGTCTACTGAAGAAGGCATACACTTTGATCCTGTTTTTTATCAATTCTGCTAATATATGCCCTTGATTAGTGTGCACAATCCATTTACACTTAGTATTATCACTTGTCAGGTAGGATTTACATGTAATTTTTTTTGCTTTTTATGTGTCATTATATTTTTTGTTCTTCAAAACCCTCCCCTAATGCATTCTTTTGTTAAGTATTTTCTAGCATACCATTGAAGGTCTTTTAATGTTTCATTTACTATTGTTTGTGTAAAGCAATTTTCTTAGTAGTTTATCTGGAGATTACAATTAGCAGCTTATCTTTAAACAATCTAGTTTAAATCAATGCCAATTTCATTGCAACAGCATACAGGAATCTTGCTCCAATATAGCTTCATTTCCTCTGCCTTCATTTGTCTTCTTATTGTCACACAAGGGACATCTGTATATATTTTGTACCTAACTTAAATTTATAATTATTGATTTATGTAGTTGCCTTTAAATTAAATCAGAAAAAAGATGTTACAAAATAAAAATTCATTTCTATTGTATTTTATATTTACCAATGGAATCCTTACCACTGTTTTTTATTATTCATGTGTATTTAAGTTTCTGTTTAAGTGCCCTTTCATTTCACCCTGAATACTTTCTTTCATATTTCCTGAGGGGCTGCATAGCTAGCAACAAATTTTATCAGGTTTTGTTTTGCTGGGAATTTCTTCATGTTTCCTTCATTTTGAAAGTATAGTTTTGCTGGATATAGAATTTTTTCTTGACATTCTTTTCCCCCCAACACTTTATACATGCAACTCATTTTCTTCTGGACTCCATAATATCTGTTAAAATATACACTCTCAATCTTATTGAGGATCTCTTTTACATGATGAGTCATTTTTCTCTTGCTGCTTTTAATAATCTTTTTTTGTTTTTTTATTTTTGAGAGTTTAACTCTGATACGTGCAGGTGTGGATCTCTTTGAGCTTACCCCATTTGGAGCTGTCCACGCTTCTTCACTTTGCAAATTAATGTTTTTCATAAATTGGGAATATTTCAGCCATGATTTATTTAAATATTCTTTCTCTTCCTTTGTCTTTCTTCTCCTCTCCTTCTGAGAATCTCAGCATGTACCTGTTGATACACCGACAGTATCTTACAAGTCTCTGAGGCTCTGTTCATTTTTCTTTCTGTTCCCCACATTGACTAAATCAAGTGGCATACATTCAGATTTGCTAATTATATCTTCAAATCTACTGATGAGTCCCTGTAGTATACTTTTCCATTGTAGGAACTGTAATTTCATCTTGAGAATTTCAATTTACTTTTTTAGTAATTTCCATCTTTTTATTAGTATATTCTAATTCATGAGACATAGTCACTATGCTGTTCTTTAATTTTTCATATTTGTACAGTTTCTATTTACTTTTTTATCTTGTGGATGAGCCATATGTTTGTGTTTCTTTGAAGGTCTTGTAACTTCTTACCAAAAACTGGGCATTTTAAGAATGTGGCAAACCTGCAAATGATATTCCTTCCTCTCACAAGGACAACTTAGCCTTTTCCTCTAACAGTCTTCAGAGTTGATAATTATCTGTTTAATGTCTTCCCTATACCATTCTATTCTAAGCTTTCTAAAGTACACAAATTGTTTTGTTATCATTCTAGGCCCAAGCATCTTACAACATGGAAAGCTATTTGTTATTTTTGGAGTGATCTAACAATTCTAATTCTGTAGGTTAAAACTTATCATCATTAAACTGTATATTTAGGAATTAATTCTACCAAAAGAAAGTGACCTTTGTAAAATAAATGGTAAGATAACATTGGTTCATGTGACCAATGTTATCTAGATCCAGGGCTATTACTTACATATGTGCACTCAAGATAAGAAATTAATCTAACACACCATAAGAAAGTAGAAATTACAAAGAGCACTAAATCAAAAATCAGAAAATAGACAAATACACACAGCCCATTTACAAGTTTCAAAATGAAAGGTAAAATAAAAGATAGTTTTAAGGAAAAAATGAGCAGCTCAATTCAGAGTTTACCCTATACATTAATGTGAAAGCCTTAGTGATTCCATAATGGTATATTAGAACACTTAAACAACGCTAATACCTTCTAAAATGACAATGCTTTCCAACAACATACGTCACTAGTCTCTGCTTTTCCTTTTCTTACACATTTCTTTATATTTCTTAGAATATTCTAAATTATCAAAATTTACTTACAGAACAAATATCACTGAGATTATTATTTGTGATAAAGCTGAAAATGTAGCAATATAAACAGAAATTTAAGTATTCAATCCAAAGAATCAAGATCTAAATATGTGCATTTTCATCTTTAGTAATCTATCATTATTATTGAATTATTTATTTTAAGAAAAAGGTAGTACAAAAGTAAATAGCTGAACAGATGTTAACAAACACAATGCCCAAATCCATCTCCTAGAAGAGACTCTTAGTCCCATTGCAGTCCATTACTCCATCTATCATCAAATACATAAATCACTGTGGTATACAAATAGAAAAAAGCATTATACTGAAAAATCAAGTAATGTCTTCAAAAGGTATATTTTTTCCATTTGCTCTAATTCTACTACTCTTTTAAATTTTTACTTATCTAACTGACAAATCTTTAAACCACCTTTAAATCCTTTTTTGGAACAGGGATATATATATATATATATATATATATATATATATATATATATATATAAAAACATACAAATGTTCTTCCACTGCCTACATAAAACCTCTTTACACACATAGGCCAGTTTGGATTTTTAATACTAATCTTTGAATACATAAATTAATCATTTGACATTTTATTATTAAAATAGTGATATTGTTGATTTAGTTTTGATTTAAAAATCAAGAATTTCATTATCCTTCAAAACATATCCAGAGTTCAGGGTATTTAAGGGGGGTTAAACAAAATGCAAACATTTAATGCAACATTAAGCATGTGAAATAAAAACCTGATTGCCTACAGAAAGCATGCTATGCTGTTACCCTGGTGACAGGTTAAAAAAAAAAGGATTGTGAGTTGAATAGCTGTATGATATGAAATTAAAATGTTTCACATTGAACAATCCAAAATGAATTGGGAAAGGTTAGAGAAGAGGAGAGAGAAATCAATTCTCCAATGGCAATGGTGAATGGGAAAGAAGTATGAATAGGATTTGCCAGTGGGGTGCAACAGCTGCCAAATATCCTGCAGCCAAAGAATTACAATAATACTGATGAAGTGTGCAAGGGCTTTTGGAGTCATTGCAGGGAACAGAGAAATTCTCCTGCAATAATGAGGCTATTTTGTCTCCCATTCAGCTCTTATCATAGAATTCAAGAAAAGAAAAAATATTTTAAAATGTAACATTTATTAAAAAATGCAGAAATATGACATCTCATCCATTTAATCAATATTTTGTGCTTAATCTCACATAGATTTATAAATCATCCAAGACAGTCTAATTAAATAAATGAAAATATAACAGAGAGAGTAAAAGTAAAGCAAACTTGAAGGGAAATAATTAAATTGAGGTTTTCTCCCCTCTTGCTAATTTTAGGAGATTTATTGCTCAAATGAAAGTAGATATTTCCAATGGTTATGTATGTTTGTGAGTACATGCCCAAAGTACTATTTTTTAGTTATACTGTCAGTCAGTAAAACATCAACTCCATTGTTTAATGAAGTAGCTAATCTCAGAATAAATATAAAACAAATTTATATATAAAAGTTGTATTTTATTGTGAAAATGTGTTAATAATTTGAAATGTCCTTTTAAATTCAGAGACATTTAAGCAAAAGAGCCAATATACAACTGTACAAAAATACTTTGTTTTACATGGGAATTATTTTCACATGGCTATTTTTTATGTTTCTTTTCCAAGTATATCTTTCAATTATTAAGATATTTCAAAATCTTAAACTTTTATCTTTTAATTTAAAAGTTAATAATAGGCATATTAGTTATAAAGCTAAAACCAGGGAAGGGCCCTTTTTAAATAGCAAGAAAAAATATAATTGCATCTGTGAGGTAAAAAAATTCGTTCTCCATTTTTACCAGGAAGCCAAATGAGGAAAGAAAATGTAATACAAATGTAGACACAACAACTGTAATTCCAGTGAATATAATTCCCCATTATGCTACTATGACTAAAAGAGTTCAACTGATGACAGGCTCTGTAGTCAGTCAAGATACTTGATATGTCCTATAAAGTTATGAGCTCAAAGTGGTGATTACACACTGACTCCATTCACCCAGAGCAATCCTCTACAAAATAGAATGCTTCATTTTATAAAAGCTTTCAGGCTGAACTATTTTTATCAGCATAACTGTAGCCCATAATGAATGTGTTCCTTTTCTTGAGTCTTTAACCTCTGCTCAAATACCAAGAGAGAAACTAGAAGGGTAAAGTAGAAACCAGAAAGTACAAGTGTCTGCCTCATGCAATTCAAATAGGATCTGAGCTGGAAAAGATTTAGGGAATCATCCAATCCAACAGTGCCATTTCTAGGAGGAGGAAACTGGAGTCAAAAGTACAAATATTTGCACAAAGGCTTGTATCA